>CAUYQU010075051.1:0-46568 GCA_963574635.1 Cheracebus regulus
CAGGAGATTCCCTTGGGTGCCTACACCACCAGGGCCCTGGGTTTCAAGCAAAAAACTGGGCGGCCGTTGGGCAGACAACAAGCTAGCTGCAGGAGTTGATTCATAAACAAAGGAGAAATAAAATCCTTTACAGACAAGCAACTGCTGGGAGATTTCATCACCACGAGGCCTGGCCTACAAGAGCTCCTGAAGGAAGCACTAAACATGGAAAGGAGCAACCAGTTCCAGGCACTGCAAAAACATACCAAATGGTAAAGATCATCGACAAAATGAAGAAACTGCATCAACTAATGGGCAAAACAGCTAGTATCAAAATGGCAGGATCAAATTCACACATAACAATATTAACCTTAAATGTAAATGGGATAAATGTCCCAATCAAAAGGTTGTAGTTATTCTTCTTTTCTTTACTTTGTACTTTTGTTGAAGAAGAAGTTGCCTATCCTACAGATATTTTTGTAATGTGTATTTTGGCATTTGCACAGTTTTTATATTGTTGAACTGTTCTTCTGTTCCCTGCATTTCTGGATAAACCTGTTTAAGATATAGCACCATAGTGAGATGCAAATCTGGTTGGTTTAGTAAATTTATTTCCTAGGTAGAAGTATGAAATACCAAGAAGTGGGATATAAATCCTGATAAATTTTTCTCTTATGCTAATAAGCATTAATTATCAATTTCTAGATTCATTATTTGATTAGGGGTTAAAAATTATAGATATCTGTATTAGGGTTATCTAGACAGAACAAATAGGATATATATATATATATATATATATGCTAGATATTATACTCATATATATATATATATGAGTATATTAGCTATTAACTCAAACAATCACAAGGTCCCACAATAGGCCGTCTGCAAACTGGGGAACAAGGAAAACCAGTCCCAGTCCCAAAACTGAAGAACTTGGACTCTGATGTTTGAAGGGAAGAAGAACATAGCACTAGAAAAAGATGTAGATTGGGAGGCTAGGCCAGTCTAGTCTTTTCACATTTTTCTGCCTGCTTTATATCCCAGCCATGCTGGCAGCTGATTAGAGGGTGCCCACCCAGGTTAAGGGTGGGTCTGCCTTTCCCAGCCCACTGGGAAATATTAATCCCTTTTGGCAGCACCCTCACAGACACACCCAGGATCAATGCTTTGCATCCTTCAATCTAATCAAGTTGACCCATCAGTATTAACCATCACAACTTGTAAAATTCCTTAATTTTTAGGTAGAAAATGATTTCTAAAAGAAATTTCCTAAGTCAACATTTCAATTCTCAGAGGTATAGTTGTGTAGAAAGAACAGAATAAATGCTTGATGTTTTTTGTTGTTTGTCAGTTTTTAAAATGTTTAGTTTCATACTTAAGAATGACAGAAGTGACAATTCTTAGCTCATGGATTTAAAATGTTGCACGTGTTTCAATTCATCACAGTAATTATTGTTGAAGCTCAATTGTCCTATCTTCTGCCAATGATCGATTCCTCTTGCTGGCTTCTCTGAACTTTAAACAAGAAAATGAGAATATTTATCAGCATACTTGCATTTAAGTTTGGCAAGATGCAGGTATATCTTAGAGGTATTGCAGGTTCTGTTCCAGAACACTGAAATTAGGCCAATATCACAATAAAGTGAATCACATGAGTTTTTTTCTTCCCAGTGCAAATTAGTTATGTTTACATCACACTGTATTCTAAGTGTGCAATAGCATTATTTCTAAAACAGTGTACACATCTGACTTGAAAATAATTTACTGCTAAAAAATGGTAATGATCATCTTAGCTTTCAGGAAATCATAATCTTTTTGTTGGTGGAGGGCCTTGCCTTGATGTTCATGGCTGTTCCCTGATCAGGTTGATGGTTGCTAAAGGTTAGGATGGCTGTGGCAGTTTCTTTAAATAAGACAAAAATGAAATTTGCCATATTGATTGACTCTTCCTTCCCCAAAGGTTTATCTGTAACCTGTGACGTTGTTTGATAGCATTTTAGCCAGAGTAGAACTTCTTTAAAAATTTGAATCAGTCCTCTCAGAACCTGCTGCTGATTTATCTTCTAAATACATGTAATATTCTAAGTTCTTTGTTGTCATTTCAACAGTTGTCACAGCATATTCACCAGTAGGAGATTCTATCTCAAGAAATCACCTTGCTCATTCCTGAGAAGCAGTTCTCCATCCTTTCAAATAGTATCATGAGACTATAGTACTTGAGTTATATTTTTAGGCTTCACTTATCACTCTAATTCTCTTGCTATTGTCAGTTTATCTGCAGTTACTTCTTCCGCTGAAGTCTTGACTCCTTCAAAGTCATCCATGACAGTTGGAATCAACTTCTTCCAAACTCTCATTAATGTTGATATTTTTACCTCCTCCCAGGAACCACATGTGTTCCTAAGGGCATTTGGAATTATGAATTTTTTTCAGAGGTTTTCAATTTACTTTGGCCAGATCTACCAGAGTAATAGCTATCTATGGCAACCATAGCTTTCTGAAATATATTTCTCATATAATAAGATGTAAACCTCAAAATTACTCTCCATCCCTAGGCTACAGAATGGATGCTATTTTAGTAGGCCTGAAAACCATATTAATCTTTTTGTACATCTCCATCAGACCCTTAGATGACCAGGTGCTTTGACAATGAGTAGTAATGTTTCCAAAAGTAATCTCTTTGTCTGGGAGATAGGTCTCAACAATGGGTTTAAAATATTCAGTAAACAATGTGGTAAAAACAGATATGCTATCATTTAGGCTTTGTTGTTTCATTTCTACAGCACAGGAAGAATAGGTTTGGCAAATTCTTAGCATGCTAGGATTTACAGTATGGTAAATGAGCACTGGCTTCATCTTAAAATCACTAGCTGCATTAGCTTCTAGCAAGAGTGTCAGCCTGTCCTTTGAAGCTTTGAAGCCAAGCATTGACTTCTGGCCAGCTTTGAAAGTCCTAGATGGTATCTTCTTTCAATAGAAGGCTGTTTTACCTACATTGAAAATCTGTTGTTTAGTGTGGCCACCTTCATCAATTATCTTAGTTAAATTTTCTGAATAACTTGCTGCAGCTTCTTCAAAAGCACATGGTGCTTTACCTTGTGCTTGTATGTTATGAAGATGAAGTATTCCCTTAAATTTCGGGAAAGAATCTCTGCTAGCTTTCAACTTTTGTTCTGTAGCTCTGTCACCTCTCTCAGCCTTCATAGAATTGAAGAATTATTCCCTTGAATTAGGCTTTGGCTTAAGGGAATATTGTGGCTGGTTTGATCTTTTATCCAGACTCCCAGATATATTGCTTATACACAGAATGCAAGATAAATGCTAGGTGCTTTACTTCATTTGCTGCTAAAACTTTCTCCATATTGGCAATAATGCTGTTTTATTTCTCTATCATTCATGTGTTCACTTGAGTAGCACTTTTAATTTCTTCCAGAATTTTTCCTTTGCATTCTCAGTTTGGCTGTTTGGCACAAGAGGCCTACCTTTTGAGCTACATAATCTTCCAACATGCCTTCCTCACTAAGATTAACCATTCCTTGCTTTGGTTTAAAGTAAGAAACATGTGACTGTTTTTCTCACTTAAACATTTAGAGGCCATTGTAAACATTTACTGGCCTAGTTTCTATCTTGTTGTGACTTAGGGAAGAGTGAGGCTGACAAAGAGGAAGAGAGATGGGTGAACAACCAGTCAGCGGAGCAGTCAGAACACAAGCAACACTTACTAAGTTTACTGTCTTATATAGGCTAGATCATGGCATCCCCAAAACAGTTATAGTAACATCAAAGATCATGGATTACAGATCGCCCATAGCAGATGTAAAAATAATGTAGAAATTTGAAATACTGTGAGAATTAGCAAAATGTGACACAGACATGAAGCGAGCTCATGCTGTTGGAAAAATGGCACCAACAGACATGCTTAACACAGGGTTGACACACACCTTCAGTTTGTAAAAAGCACATCCGCAAAGTTTGATAAAGCGAGGTGAGGTAATGCAACATATGCCGGTATTTTATGCGCATTTTGAACATGTCTTGACCAGATTCTTTTCTCTGGTAGAAAGGAGGGAGTTGTTGAGAGGGGAAGGGCGTTTGCGGGGAGAAGAGCCATGGGATTTCGAGAATACAACCCAGGTGTCAGTGCTGCACATTGCTAGAGGGTTGGTCTATTTTGGAAACAAAGGTAGAAAATATGTTTATTTTGTGCAAGATTGTCTGACTCATATACTTATTCTTGTACACTGGAAATGTAGGTTTTTACTTGTCCTCAGTAATGCTAACCTGGCAGCTGGTTTATTCTACCCAGAACATGCCAGTTTGCTGTAACATGACCATAGTTATTCACATTATTTCACAGTAAAGTCAAGGGAGTCTCAGAATAATGTGATAACTACACTATCACTGAGAATCTCAAATAGTTACAATATTTTTTGCCATTTCCCCTTCTTAAGACATATCCTACTGTGGAGTCACATTCAAAATACTGTATTTTTTAAACTCTTACAAAAATTCCTCGGTAAGTATTATGCCAACATTCAGTACACTAATTTGTTTCATTTTCTTGTCTTTACAGAATAAGATTTTAACAAGGCCTTCTTTTTATTTATATAAAATATTTACAAAATAAGCCTAAAGAAATTTAGTTTACATCTTTGTTCTCTGGTTGCCTTTAAACTGCATACTTCAATTCCTCCCTCAGAAACAAGCATTTATTAAAAATAATTAAATCATACATATATGTAAACTTTATGTATGTATATAAATTTTCTCTATATGTATTCTCCATTCTTAGATAAGTAGGGGTATGTTATACACAGTTTAATCTGCCTTTATAATTATTATGTATCTTGAAGATAACTTTACAAATCATATATTAAATCACACCTCATTCCTTCTCAGTGCTGCCTAGCACCCTATTACATGATAGTGCTGTGACTTGTTCAACTGTTCTTTGATTCATAAATCTGAAGTTCTCTTGGTTTTCTATTGCAAACCAGAAACTTATGTATACTAAGAATTCTACTTTAGAAGCAATACAAAACTACTTTAAGCAGGAAAGATGCCAGTACTTAAACAGAGGGTTCTGGACTAACTCCTTGATCTGTCAGGATTCAGAATTCTTTCCCTCTGTTGGTTAGACTATATTCATATTATTTTGATTGCATTAAACTAGAAATATTTTGATCTCCTGAGTCAGAGATCGCTTCAATCACTTTACATATTTAATGCAGTATCATACATTGTTTAGCTATTAGGCACACTCTGACCAATCCTCTGAAGTAAGGGTAGAACATATAATCACTGCAAATATATTGAACACTGCAATTTATGTTGTTGAGTACTAAGTATCTGGTAGATTTTATCTAAAAACAACTCCGCATTTGGGCTACTACATCTTATTAAAACACCTTATTAAAGATACTAAATAAAATACCTTATTAAAGATGTTTATAATTACCTTAATTACTTCCTGCAAAAAGAAAAAAAATACAGGCCAATTATGTAATCCAGTTACAGATTTCCTTCACATTCTTTGGATACAAAGGAAAAAATGTCATTTTTCTTTGTTTGTAATTTATAAGTGAGGAAAACATATGCAAATTGTGAGAATGAATTCTTTTCAAACAAAGCAATTCCATTTTAAGAAGGGATTTGCAGATATTACTTGTTTTCACTTATAAAAAGTAAGATCTATGCTACTTTCTTTTTATAATGGGACACAAGAATTTATCAAATCTTAAGAACAGTGGTTACGGTCTAATAGTCACATTTCATTCACAAAGAGAAACAATTTCATGTAGTCTAGTTAAATTCTCATGTCAGATCTAAGGACTTTTCTGAGAGTCTTACATAATTGCAGAAACAAAAAAACAATGGAGTGGTTTCATGAGTTCAAACTTCATCAGATTTGTGTATTAGAATGCCTCCACTGGCTTGGCCTATTCAGAAGTCCCAATAGAAAAATACTCAACAGAATTTTTCTATTATAGTGGTTAAATTTACATCTAATGCATATTTTTAAAAGTATAAATTTGCTTATGATTTTCTTTCATTCATCTAGGTGACAAATGTTGAATATTAATTATATAAAGTTAATTCTTAGTAACTCTAATATATGTCATTTAATATATGGGAAAAAATTTAATTACAACTGCTATGCTAATTTTTCATCATTTTCTTGAAAACAAGCTAAAAACAATCTGGAAACTATCTTGTAGGGATAGCCCTGTGAAATGTATTTTATCTTTCTTAATGTTATTTAGAATACTGTTTAGTTTACCAAGAAGGATCTTTTAGTGGAAGAAAGTTGGGAAGAAATTATTTTTATTTTTTCTATTCTTCTTTTGAATTCTTCTTTTGAAATTTTTTAATCTTGAATAACTACGTTTATTTTTATGAATGCAGTCAATTTTGCAACTAATATGATTTATCCTTTTAAGTTTTGACTGTTAAAAGATATAAAAACTAAATTGTACATCAACTCTGGTCATATTAGTATAGTTCATATTTCCGTATATTTTTATGTGGTTATAATTATTTTACTTTATCTTTCTCATAAAATATAATTTATGCTATCTGATTTATTAATATATTAATTCAGTATTTAGTATTGAGAAAGATATAGTACCATCATGTCACAATTAATAATGACAAGAATAATAATTATACTCCATGTCCAAGGTCATTCTGTATCCACAATGTCAAAAAACTGATCAATTAATTTTTAAAGTTGATAGATTAAAAAAGAGCCTATTCAATTTAACTCAACAGATTATTTAACTAAATTACATTTCTTATTAGAAATTTACATGTCAGAAAAATTTCTTCTTTAATTTATTGAAGCCTTTCATAGGGACAAAAGCATATTTTGGAGGCTGTCAGCAGGAAAATAATTAGTGGGTAAGATGATGACTTCATAACCTGCAATTATGCACATAAATGAATTATAACAAAATGCAGTATTATCAATCTTAATGCACATTACAAAATTGAGAGAAACATTAGTACTATGACAGTAAATTAGTTAAGAATCAGTGATGTTAGATTTACTAAAATAAACTTTAGAAATGGTCACTGTAGAAAGAATTGCTAAATGCCACTCCTACCCCCACAAGTATATCTCACACTTTATTTGACCACAAAACATTTGAAAGAGCCTTTGAATGCAACCATGAGTTGCAATAAGAGGCAATTAATGATTCATAAAAGGGGATCAATCTTTATGTGTCGCTTACTTTACTGATTTTTTTCAAAATGATAGTCCATATCCAACAAATTAAAATAGTAAAAAGCACTCCAAAGAAAGATTCCTATGTACAGACCTAATAACTTGGCACAACCACAAAAAGCAATCTGGTATTCAGAAAACCTTTGAACTCCAGGAAAAGAGTGTAATACTTATTCACAATTCTCTCAAAATGGTAAAGATTATATTGCATGATTCTGAGCAAGTTATTTTTATTTAATTATTAAGAATAATATAAAATGTAAACAATAGTTTGCTAAGCTTGCTAATGTTTGCAAATGCAAGCTTATTCACTTCAAATTGGATTTGTATATACAGTGCAATATTATAGAGTCTTCAATGTGAAATATTTTGCTGACATACAATGAAATAATGGAATACTTAATTCATAATAATGTTGTAGAACAAGACTGACCTAGAGCTAATTGCCCAGTACGAGAACTTCACTATAATTAGCTGTATATTTAGGACCTTTATTGATCATATCTTACAATTGAATAGTTGTAATAAGTATCTGCATTTGAGATCCTAGTTTTATGTCCCAATGGTTAGCAGAATGTATGTGTGACTACTTTACAGCTTTCTGGATTTTATATGTTTTAATAAAATACCCTGTAGGTAAATGACTTTATTATTGTATTATTTTTATAAGATTGCTGTTCTTCATGTCAGAAAAGCTTTTATAGATTTCAATCTTTGTGTTTCCTTCTTTGTCCTTCTCCCATTGGCTATTTCCCTCTTGGAATCACATACATGTGTTTTTGGATGTATTAAGTGACACGTTTCATGTGTTTTGGGATTTATTAAGTGACACATACTTCTTCACTGATAAGTTAATATCTGCTTCTTACTCCTATAACAACGATTGTGTATTTTAAATCAAAATTGTAAATAAATCCTACAGTTCCTGATTCTTGTAACTAATCTTGGAAAAGATAAAAAGACAGTTTTTAAAAAATATTTCTTTACTCCATTCTAATAACATTTTTTAGAAATAATGGTGTGAAAATCAGTATGTGTTCTGAAAATGTTGCCCTTTTACTGAATAGAAAAGATCATTTTTTTAGAGACACAACTGTTTACTGCTATTCAGTTTCAAAAGAAGACTAATACATGGATAAGAACAGAGAAAAACATACTTTTGATAAAAATAGTGTAAAAATATCAGTGTATATCATTTGATTTCTTTTAAGCCATAATGGTTCATTCCTTTATTTCTTCTCTTAAGCTACCAAAATTTCATCAAATCATGGGCAAGGAGTCTGCTTCAGTTTCAATCACCAGCGAATTAAAGAGCCAATTCCAGGGTAGACTGGCACTGCACTGCAGACATTTATAAATATTGCCCTTCCAGGGACACACCCTTCTTGGCTGTAGATTCCCTGACAGGATTCATTAACACTATGCAAGCAGCACCTGGGATGAGATATCAAAATGCACTGAGTGTGAGCTGTGTGTATTACTCAGCATTGTCAATGCATTTTTTGCACTATTTCACTGTGGAAGAGACGGTTATCCCCCTGTCATGTAGACATGTTGCAGAAATGTACCCGGCTTGCAGGCACTCTATTTCCTAGCCCCTGATCCCAGCACATGTTATCATGTGATTAGCTTTCACCAATACATAGTGAGTTGAATAGGTGTGTGTCATTTGTATCACCTTCCATAAAGTTTTTAAAGCATGTTGGATGAAATGTTTCCTCTTTCTTTATCCATTGTCTTAATATGAAGAATCAGAAACAGTTAAAAATGATGTATATATAAAAAGAAGTTGCTTGAACAACATTAAAACATGAATAAAACCCACAAACATTGAGTGTTTCTCATGTTTGAGAAATAAGAGTTTATTGCCACTGATGTTTTTATAATTACTAGTTCTTAAGGTGGTTAGTATTACCTTAACTAATATGTTTTCTCTTAGATATATACCCAGCAATAGGATTGCTGGATTGAATGGTAGTTTTGATTTAATTTTTTGAGAAGTCTCCAAATTGCTTTCCACAGTGGCTGAGCTAATTTACATTCCCACCAACAGTATATAAGCATGCCCTTCTCTCCACAGCCTTGCCAGTGTCTTTTTTTTGAGAAGTTTCTATTCATGTTTTCCACTTTTTAAAAAAATTGTCCCATTGTTTAAGTTCTTTATAGATTCTGGATATTAGACCTTTGTCAGATGAAATGTGCACATTTAAAATCCTAATGCAGCTGCCAAAACAGAACTAACAAAGTATACATAATAAGCCAATTGTGTAGATAATGTGAAATTCTAAAATATACTAAAAAAATTCAAGAAAGTATTAGAAACAAACAAAAAGGAGGCATATGGAAAACCTAAAATGCAGGTCAATGGATTAACCCCAACTGTAATGACAGTTTGATAATAATAGAAATATAAATAACCTAAATATTTCAAATAAAAGACAGATTGTTGCATTGACCAAGACTCAAATAGGTACTTCCTACCAGAAGTCATGTTCTGGAGAAAAGACACAAAATATGAAGTATAAAAGGATGGAAAAACTGTATCATGAAAAGACTATACATAAGGAAACTGGAGTGACCACACTAATATCAAACAAATTAGACTTCAAAATTTGCAATATATAGAGAGAAAGGGACTTTTCAAAATGTAAAGGAGGTGATTGATCAAGAAGAATATCAAACACCAAATTTCGTAAACATGTACTCATCCAATAAGAGAGGTTCAAGATACGTGAAGCAAATATTGACAGAAAAGAAATGAGAAATACATACACAGTTAGAATTGAAGATTTTCATATGTCTCTCAGTAATTTAAAGGACAAATAGAGTATCAGTAAGATTACTGAATAGTTGAGCTGCACTATCAACAACCTGCACCTAATTGATTTTTAACAGCAATATTGAGGTGGAATTTAAATACAGAGGACTGTGCACATTTAATATGTACAATTTGATGAGCTTGCACATATACAAACATCTGTGATAACATCACACAGAATTTTCTCTGTGTATGGTAAGAATATTTTATAAGAAATCTATCTTCTTAACAAATTTTAAAGTATACAATACTATATTGTTAATGATAGGCGCTAAGAACAGTGTTTTACAATAAAAAAGTGAAATTGATACATTTCTATTTTGACTTAAAAGCAAGAAAAGAGAAAAGGTACAAATTACAAAATTAGAAATGTAAGGGAAACTTTAAAATAACAACTAAGGCATAGTGGGAAAAATCTACCTACAAATTTGATAATTTAGATAAAATGATCCAATGTTTTCAAAAAACCCATTATAGATCCTGGCTAACTGTAATAGAAAAATCCCCAAGAAGATAGGCCTTATGCCTATTAATAAAATCTTTTAAAAAAAATTTAGACCCAGATGACTTCTTGATAAAGTTTACCCAACATTTAAGAAAGAAATAACCACAGTTTTACACGATGTCTTATAGAAAATAGAAAATACAATAACACTTCCCACCTCATTTTATGACATCAACATTGCTCTGCTTCCAAAACAAGGTAAAGACATCACAAGAAATAAAACTGCCAATTACTAAACCAAGTAAATGTAAATCCCAAAACCCTTTAAGCAATATTAGCAGATAAAATAAAATATAGAAACATAAATACATTTAGGGGTTTATCTAAATAATTTCAGTGATTTAACATTTGAAAAGCCAATCAATGGAATTGTGCATATTAACCGAGTAAAGAAAAACTATAAGATCTGAAGATATGCATAAAAGTTATTTGACACAATTAAAACCTGTTCATGATTAAAACTTACCAAAGTAAGAAGAGTACTCCCTAAACCTAGCTAAAAGGATATGTGAAAAACGTACAGCTAACATAATATTTAATGGTAAAAGATTGAATTCAAAGGATGCCAATCTTCCCATTTCTGCTCCATATTATACTCAAGGTGGTAATCAGTGTTCAAACTCAACAAAAATAAATAAATAAAATATTATTGCAGATAATGTGATAGAAAATCCTATGTAAGATTCTATGTAAGACAACAGAACTACTAAATATGTGTAGAAAGACCACTGGATGTAAGGTACATATGCAGAAATCAACAGTTTTTCTGTATAATAACAACCAAAATCTTAAATATTTTGATGAAAA
This sequence comes from Cheracebus regulus, assembly GCA_963574635.1. Taxonomy (NCBI): domain Eukaryota; kingdom Metazoa; phylum Chordata; class Mammalia; order Primates; family Pitheciidae; genus Cheracebus; species Cheracebus regulus. The sequence continues at coordinate 11,338 of CAUYQU010075051.1, forward strand.
GCTTGACACCAAAGGCAATGAGGACTAGCCAACCGACATAATACAAATATGAAAACAAAATGCTTTCTTTCCTCAATAAAAGCAGTAATTTCATGTAAATATATTAGGGTAATACTAACCATTTGAGAAGGTAGTAATTACTAAAACATCAGTGGCAATAAACATTTTTTTCTCAAACATGAGAAACACCCAATGTTTGTGGGTTTTATTCATGTTTTGATGTTGTTCAAATAACTTCTTTTTATATATACATCAGTTTTTACTGTTTCTGAGTCTTTGTATTAAGATGGTGGATAAAAAACATTTCATCCAACATGCTTTATAAAACTTTATGGAAAGTGATACAAGTGACACACACCAATTCAACTCACTCCCTATTGGTGAAAGCTAGTCACATCATAACATCTGCTGGGAAGACGGGATAAGAAATAGAGTGCCTTCAAGGCAGGTACATTTTTGCAACATGTCTACACATGAAATCCTGGAGCTTGGAAATTTATTTATGAGGATTTCTGATGTGGATTATTTATATATGTGTATGTATTCCTGTTATATATTATTTAAAATTTTTGGTTATGTACTGTAGAGTTTTCATCAAAATTGGAAATACTTTAGCCATTACTTCAAAAAATATTTTTGGTTGTACTTTTAGGATTCTAATTTCATTTATGTTAAACCAATTGCTATTTTCTAACATGTATCTAAAAATCTGTTTATTTTTAGTTGTGTTTCTCCATTTCATTTTTAATAGATTTTATATGTTCAAGTTTACTAATCTTTTTTTTTCTAAAATGCCCTAGTTGTTGTTCATCTCACCCAATTAATTTTTCATTTACAGTGCTGTACTTTCCAACATTTTATGAAGGTGTTTTATATATATATATATATATTATATATATATATATAATATATATATGTGGGTATGTACATGCATATGTATCTATACATATATATAACACCATCAAAAAGTGTTGGAAATGTACATTCTGTATATATGAGTCATATTTTTCTGATTCTTTGTATGAAATATTTTCTTTTATTATTATTATACTTTAAATTCTGGGGTACATGTGTAGTTCATGCAGGTTTGTTACATAGGTGTACACTCATTAGATGTGAGACATGTATTTTACATTATTGAGTGCCAAATTTTATTTGCATTTTTAAAAAATGCTTTGGAGTTTTCCTGCAAGGCAGTTAACTTACTTGTGTATCGGCTTGATCCTTTGCATCATTATTTTTAAGTCCTACAAGGACTGTTAAAGTGTAGCCTTTAATCTCGGGTTTATTTAGCCTCAGTTACCGCCCCATGTGGTGTCTATTCTGATTGCCATGTATATTCAATAAGCTTTCTATCCTCTGGCTGGAAGAAACCTGAATGATTCTCCAATCTGTGCAAATCTGACATTTGTTTATATGATTGCTCCCTGAAGGAAAATCCTTTCCTTAGGGAATTGTTCTTGCTTGTCCTCATGGGGTTTCATGAGAATGTTGATATTTTAATCAAAAATTCAAGATTCATGAAAATTTTTAAATCTCTTTTTCTGCCAGGCTTTCTTCTCTCTGAAATTCTGTTTTGCAAATTCTTTAAGCCTCTGAAGGTGTTAAAATGTACTATTCTGCCATATTGACTATTTAAGTTTGAGACACTTGACAAACAGCAGGTAGAAGAAGATCACTTTGACCTTCCTGCAGTTTCTTAAGAGCGAAAGACATATTTCCCATGTAAAAGATACTCTCTGTGTACCACAAGAAAAGGCAACATCTTTATCCTCAAGGATGAAAAGCTGAGACCAAAAGAATTCTGTACAGACCTGGTTAAAATAAGTCTTATAAGACTCCCTACATAATTATTGGATTCTTCACATTGTACAATATTTTGTTCCAATTTAGTACATAAGTAACTACTTCTTTGGGTCTTCATTTCATTTCTTTTCTTTTCTTTCTTTCTTTTTCTTTCTTTCTTTCCTTTCTTTATTTCTTTTTCTTTCTTTCTTCCTCTTTCTTTCTCTCTTTCTTCCTCTTTCTTTCTTTCTTCCTTTCTTCCTTTCTTTCTTTCTTTTCTTTAAGATAAGGTCTCACTCTGTCTCCTAGGCTAGAATGCAGTGGCAAAATCAAAGCTAGCTGCAACTTCGAACTCCTGAGTGCAAGCTGTTCTTCATTCTCAGCTTCCCAAGCAGCCAGGATAACAGGTGCATGCCACCATGCCCATCTAATTTTTAATTTTAATTTTGTAAAGACAGGGTCTTGATTTGTTGCCCAGGCTGGTTTCAGACTGCTTCAAGCAATCCTCTGCCTTGGCCTCCCAAAATGCTGAGAATACAGGTGTGAGTCACTATGCCTGGCTCTTTCATTTCTTTATGAAAGCTATCATGCCAAATAAAACTTGTATTAGGTCAATTTCTATGCCTTTCTCCTGTTAATTGATCTTATATCAATTTAATTCTTACACTGGGAACCTAAGAGGATGAAGGTAGAATTTTTCTACCCCCACATCTAGTTTCCCCAAAACCCAATTTATTTCACTTCAACTTGACAGCATAGCTGGGCTCTGTTTGAGTTCTCCTCCACAAAAAGCAGTAAAACCCTTGCTACCAGGCAGGGAGTTTGGGCAATGGTAAAACTCACTTTCTTGATTTCTCTTCTTTAGTTGTCCTAACGCTATGCTTCCTGCTCCTGAATGTCAGAAAAGTGTGCTTTTTCTATTTTGTCTAATTGTCTAATTGTTTAAAAACTGCTAAATATTTTATCCTTTAATGAATGTTCACATAAAGTATCCATAAACAAAAGTAAAAATTAAGTAAAATATATGCTTTTAAGGTTGTGTAATTTATACAAACTAATTATACTTAATTTATTAAATAATATTGATTGAATTGAAATTTTTAACTTAATTTTTTACGTAATTCAGACTAAAAGTCAAAGTAATTAGTATCCTTCTGATTAAACACACACAAATATATTCATTAAATTTGGATGGCAAAGATTCATCTTTACCACATTGATCACTGATTTAGCTGATTTTAGAACTAGATGCTTTAAAGAAGTAAGAGCATCTAATTACTTTAGGAGCCAGAGCTAATCTCATACACCCCATTTTTTCTTTTGTTTTAGTCATTAGTCTCACTCTTATGAGTGAAAGAATACTACTTGGAGCAGAAAGAATAAAGATCATTCTGAATATCATGTGACCCATTCACATGAACTCTAAATACTAAGAATAGAGCACATTCTCTTTTATACCTATTTATAAAGGTCCTAGTTAAATTTCTCTGAATTGCCTATTGATAGGACCATTAATGATTAATTTTCTAAGGTAATACATAAGACTGATTTCCTAAGGAGATTAATATAGTCAACATGATAAATTTTAGAATATGTCAACATGATTAACCACATAGAATGATATTTGATGCTTCAAAAACAACAGATCACCATCGGCTGTCCTCATATTAACAGTGATACTATGAGGCAAAAAAATATGTCCTAGTAGATATTTCCTGGAATAGTTAGTTAATTTATCTACCATATCACAATCTTCCACTATTAATGCAGTCTCATTAACAAAATTTTGTAGCATCTTTGGAACAATTTTGTTTTCTGAACTTTTGCCTTCCTGACAGACCATGAGCTGTAACTACTTACAGCTGTTCTTCAATCATGTATATAGTTGTCCATTCTACGAATCAACATTGCTATTTTCAACTGCTGTTGGTAAGAAAAATGTCAGTTTATTTCCAAATCTATAAATTTCACTCTGAAAGGCACTATAAAAACGAATGCATTATTTTCCACAAATCTTAGCTGTTTCACAGTATAGATTTTAGATGTAAGCTGCCTTTGGACCTCTCTATTTTACAATGATTATTATGCGTGTGATAAATTTTTTGATCTGGGAAAAGTTTAGGCATTCTGAGTGTCACATTTTCTACTCGTCAAATAAATAAATCAAAAGGTTATAATACAAAGTTTATTCTAAAGCTATAGCAACCTGAAAAACAAAATTAAACACTTGTGGGTTTTTTCCTACATGACCTCTGCTGCCCCTGCCTCAGTATATTTTAAAAACTCCGTTCACAGAGAATGCATCTTCTACATGTTTTTGCTTTATGATTGCCTACTGAGAATCTAATAAAGTGTAAAAGTTTTATAGGCCTTTCTTTTTTTCTGACGCAGAATCTTGCTCTGTTGCCCAGGCTGGAATGCAGTGGCATGATCTTGGGTCACTGCAACCTCTGCCTCCCAGGTTCAAGTGATTCTCCTGTCTCAGCCTCCCAAGTAGCTGGGATTACAAGTATAAGCCACCACATCCAGCTGATTTGTATATCTTTAGTAGAGATGGGGTTTCACCATGTTGGCCAGGCTGGTCTCAAACTCCTGACCTTGTGATCCACTCACCTCGGTCTCTCAAAGTGCTGGGATTACAGATGTGAGACACCACACCTGACCTTATAGGTTGTTTTTAAGTCTCTTTACATTGATTTGATGGCCTCTTTCTTTTTGATCTCTCTGTGTTTTGCACATATTTTTATCATAACACTTAAAAACTCTACTGAACTTAAATGCTCATGTATTAATCTTCCTCAACTAGAGAACATACAGAGATCTGCATAACTTATCATTTTGTTCCAATTATCTTGTATATTACCTGCACAGTGTAGTTATCTGAGAAGTGTTTATTTATCAAGGCCTTGGCATAGAAATATCTCATAGAAAAACTGACTTCTGGTACTGATATATCTAGATGTCCATATTTTATACTCTGTCTTTACAGATCTCCATCATTTGCTTTCTCCTTAATTAGCTCTACAGTCAGGCAATCACACCCTTTGTTTTGTTGGGATAACAGAGATAGCTCCAGGTCAAAACCTACTAGTTCAAGCAGGTAGACAGATTTTTATTTCCCAATAATTTCTATAAAAGTGTTAGAATGGACTCTGAATATCCATGTATAGGTTGCATGCCTGTATTACTCTGTTTTCCTGCTGCTGATACAGACATACCCAAGACTGGGTAATTTATACAGGAACAAGATTTAATGGACTTACAGCTCCAAGTGACAGGGGAGGCCTCACAATCATGGTAGAAGGCAAGAGGAGCAAGCCATGTCTTACATGGATGGCAGCAGGCAAGAAGAGTGAATTTGTGCAAGGGAACTCCTCTTTATAAAACATGAGATCTCATGAGACTTATTCACTATTACAAGAACAGTGCAGGAAAGACTTGTCTCCATGATTTAATTACCTCCCACCAGGTCCCTCCCATAGCACATGGGAATTTGAGATAAGATTTGGGTGGGGACATAGTCAAACCATATCATTACACCATTGGCCCCTCCCAAATTTCATTTTCTCACATTTCAATCATTATTTCCTAACAGTCCCCCAAAGTCTTAACTCGTTTCAGCATTAACTCAACAATCCACAGTCCAAAATCTCATCTGAGACAAGGCAAGTCCCTTTTGCCTAAGAGTCTGTAAAATCAAAAGAAGCTAGTTACTTACTAGATACAATAGGAATATAGGCATTGGGTAAATGCAGCCATTTCAAATGGGAGAAATTGGCTAAAGCAAAGAAGCTACAGGACCAATGCAAGTCCAAAATCCACAGGGGCAGTCAAATCTTAAAGCTCCAAAATTATCTCCTTTGACTCCAAGTCTCACATCCAGGTCACACTGATGCAAGAGGTGGGTTCCCATAGTCGGGCAGCTCTGCCTCTGTGGCTTTTGGGGTATGGCCTTCATCCTGGTTGTCTTCACAAGCTGGTGTTGAGTGTCTGCAGTTTTTTCAGATTCACAGTGCAAGCTGTCAGTGAATCAACCATCCTATGGTCTAGAGCATGGTAGCTCTATTCTCACAGCTCCACTAGGCAGTGCCCCAGTCAAGACTCTGTGTGGGGGCTCCCACCCCACATTTTCCTTTCACATTGCCCTAGGAGAGGTTATCCATGAGGGCCCCACCCCTGCATCAAAATTCTGCCTTGGCATAGGCACTTCCATACATCTTCTGAAATCTAGGTGGAGGTTTCTGAATCCCAATTCTTGACTTCTGTGCACTCGCATGCTCAACATCACTTGAAAACTGCCAAGGCTTGGGGATTGCATCCTCTGAAGCCATGACCTAAGCAATACATTGGAAACTTTTATCCTAGTTGCTAGGTTCTATGGCACCATGTTCCCAGGCTGCACATAGCAGAGGGAACCTGGGCCCAGAGTAGAAAACCACTTTTTCCTCTAGGGCCCCAGGGCCTTTGATGGGAAGGGTTGCCATGAAGAGCTCGGGCATGTCCTAAAGATATTTTCCCAATTGTCTGGATGTTTAATGTTTGGCACCTCATTACTTATGCAAATTCCTGTAGCCATCTTGAATTTCTTCTCAGAAAATGAGACTTTCTTTTCTATCACATTGTCAGGCTGCAAATTTTCTGAACTTTCATGCTCTGTTTCCCTTTCATAAATGAATACCTTTAACAGCACCCAAGTTACATCTTGAAATTTCTTCCACCAGATAATCATGTCTCTCAAGTTTCGAGTTCCATAAATCTCTAGGGTGGGGCAAAATGCTGCCAGTCTCTTTGCTAAAACATAATGAGAGTTGCCTTTGTTCCAGTTCCCAACAAGTTCGTCATCTCCACCTGACACCACCTCAGTCTGGATTTCTTTGTCCATATCATTATCAGCATTTTGGTCAATGCCATTCAACAAGTCTCTAGGGAGTTCCAAACTTCCCCATATTTTTCCTGTCTTCTTCTGAGCCTTCCAAATTATTCCAACCTCTGCCTGTTACCCAGTTCAAAAGTTGTTCCCAGATTTTTGGGTATCTCTACAGCAGCACCCCACTCTACTGGTACCAGTTTACTGTATTAGTTCATTTTCACACTGCTAATAAAAATATATTCATGACTAGGTAATTTATGCCGGACAAGATTTTAATGGACTTACAGTTCCAAATGGCTAGGAGGCCTCACAATTATGGTGGAAGGCAAGCAGAAGCAAGTCACATCTTACATGGATGGCAGCAGGCAAAGGGAGAGAACTTGTGCAGGGGAACTCCTCTGTATAAAACCATCAGATCTCATGAGACTTATTTACTATCATGAGAATAGCATGCAAAAATCTTGCCCCTGTGATTCAATTATCTCCCACTGGGTTCCTCCCACAACAGGTAAGAATTCAAGATGACATTTGGGTGGGGACACAGCCAAACCACATCAATGTCCATGTGTATAGTAAATCAGATGAGGTTAGGAGAAAGGAAAATACATTGACTGGATAGGCCTTAATCACAAGGGAGCCACTACTGTTATGTGGGAGGGCGGTAGTGAGGTTAGCTCCACCTGAAATGCCACTTTAAGAAGAGTGGAGAGTTTAATTCCTAAAGGGAATAAGAAAATGATTCTTGACAGACAAAAACAAAACAAAACAAAACAAAGCAGATTATCACTACAATATAATAAAGAAGCTTTGGAAAACAGCCTGTAAGAAAGTGAAAAACACATATTTTTCTGCAGTGCAACCCTAACTATAATTTAGATAATGCTAGATCAGTTTAATGAATTCTGTAACATTAACTGACAATTATTTGTCCTTCATTTCTATTCTTTGAAAATGTGTAGTTTCCCTCAAAAGCACCTCTTACTAGGCATGTTATTTTACTTTCATGTTTTCCATGTTGACAAATTGAGTTAAAGGATAGACACAGTGTTATGTTTACTTTTCACATGTAGTTGAGAGTTAAATATATTTTTGGTTAAAGAGAACTATTATAATAAAATAGTAGAAAATGTATACATGAGTTCCATGAAGAAAAATGAAAAGTAGCAAAATACTTTTTGTTTTTCTTTGATATAAATACACACACATCTATATGTCAAAGAAGAAAGACTTTAAGCATGAAAGATAAAAAGGCAGAAAAATGAATAGCATCATCTATATATATTTAGTATTGAGAGAGACAGTAGACAGCAAATGCCATCCAGGTCATTGTGCACAGGGGGCTTGCCTAAATGTGCAAATGGTGAAAAATTCCACCCATTATCACATGCACAGTAGGAAAAATAAATCAGTGTATAGTGATTCAGAATAAGGACCCACCTGGCACTGGGAGAATGGGGTGGAGCCACCAGGAATTTGCACATTATGCAGAGGGGACATGTCTAGCCTCTTCAGTTCATGTATCATGGCCTGGTATGCAAACTGTGTGGTGGGCACCTATTGGCAGAATCTTATTGCTAAGAACTTTCTTTTAATGAATTCTACTCTCCTCACCTTTCAATGTGTTCACTTGCCTAATTTTTCCTGGTCATGAGACAAAAACCTGGATTTTAGCTGAATGAAGAAGTAAAAATCCTGCATCATTTTGGTGGCCCAAATGAGGACATGAAGAGATGCAAACCAAACAATATCTTTCCCTTTTTGTTTCTGAGACTTTCTATCCTTGGACTTCTTCTGAGGGTAGAAGAAACTGCCACCCATCCTGGCCCCATTGCTCTCAGTTGCCAGGAATGTCTGCCTTGGCCCAACCCAGTCTTTTCTATGGCATTTTCCTTCTTTGGGACTATAACAGCACCTATCTTTTCCTTACCCTGATGACTGCAGGCAGGCACGTGGGAAGAACAGGTGAATGACAGCTCCCCAACCCCACCTCTCCTTTCGGCTGGGTCTTGGCACATGGCCAAGGGTCCCATATAGCAGGCTGGTCAGCATTTCCTTCTGCAGGTCCACAGTGTCTTCCCCTCCCCCAGCTGAGAGGGTCAGCTGAGTGCAAAAGCAATTAAAAGTTTCTCTCCCCTTTGGAGAAGCCCTGTACAGGAATAAGAGGTTCTTTCCCCAGGTATCTTTCCATTCCTGAACTTTAAGCTGTTTTTTTTTTTCTTTTCTTTTCTTCAGCCTGTCAGCAGTTAACATAGCCCTACACTTCAAGTTGTTTTCTTTCTTTTCTCCACTAGGCCAACAGTTAACTTTTACATGAGAGACCTCTTTTTCCCTTTTAGAAAACATTTGACTAGGCGAGGACCCCAACTATCATTGTTTATATTCTCTGTAAAGTTTTAATTATGAAAAAGGATTCGTCAGTTTGGTCTTAAGCTACAGCCAGTCTGGGGTGCTTTGCATGTCTTTCTGTATGGCTCTGACAGAAAGAAGGACACCTTAAAATGGAATGCAGGTCTAGGACCTCATAGGCCAGCTGTTCATGCCAACCAGGCAAACTGGTCAACAGCACACTGATAACTTTGGAGACTGTGACATTAGAATAAAGGAAACATGTACAGGACTCATAAAGTGTTGAAACATTAATGAATACCAAGCAGAACAAGAGTTAACTAAATTGATTAAAATAATAGAAAACTGAAGAAATCTTTTTGACTTTTGCTCAGAATATTGCTGATCTTTTTTTTTTTTTTTCAGTTAAGAAAACTTACTTGGAGCTTTTACAGCCTTTAATAATTGAGTAAGCTATACTCACTCCCATGAACAAAATTTGGAGCATATTTGTTTCTCTCTCTGCCTGGCTTCTCCAGAATTTGAAAACCAGTTTGTGAGTATTCTTATCTTATGGCAATATAGTTGTTTGCATTTGTGCCATAGTCCATTTTCTTTTGCAACAGTATGCAATTAGAGAAACTGGTTGTTTTACCGAGGCTTTGACTGGAAGGGTATGGTTCCCTTTAAGGAGTCAAACTCAATTTGCAGAGCCAATAAATGCCCCATAGGAAAACTGGCCTCAGTCTCATGTCTTGTCTACACAGTCACCATACAGGGTTCTTAACCTGAGGTGAGTAAAGAATGTCACTTTCTAACAGGTCTAGGAACCCCATGTTCTTGGGACCTCAGGAAGAAAAGTGTTCAACCAGCTCGTAGGTATTTGAGGGCACTAACCCATGGCTGGGCTTAACTTTAACAAAAATCCTATCTAAGATTCTCTGTAGAACAGAATTCCGTGAACGCCAGTTTTAAAAGCCTATGTAAAAACAATGATAATTGCTGCACTTTATGCAAAGAATCAGGCCCAGTATAAGACTAAAGTCTATTATGCAAACAACTCATTCTTATCATGATTTATTTTTAATGAACGTGAGGACTGGAGAGAAATAAATTATGTTTCAAAACTTAACATACATTTGTCGTTAAATTCTAGACTCACTAGCTGTTTTTAAGTTTCTTGCCTACAATTTAGACTAACACTGGTTATTCCTGTGAACCAACCAGCAATCTCCAACTGCAGCTCGGAAGGAACAAAAGGTATAGGTAATGTAAAAATCTGGATCAATATTCTAGTTCTCAGCAATTATGTTGCAAATCCTGCCAGGTGATTGAAATAAATAGGGCATCCATCACCCGAAGGTTTCCTTTGTGAAAGTAAGACCAAAGGAGCTAACCAAAGCCAAGCCCCATGCACCCAAACCTTAGCAAGCATATCTAAAGCCTCCAGTTATCTGGGCATGTCATGAGACATCCTTTCTTCTCCCTTGCTGGAGGAAGACTGAATTCCCACCGCCCCCTGGCACCCTGTTAACCTGAGTGAAAGCCACTTGACACTCATGGGTGGCACCCTGTTGTGGTCGCTGGGACTTGGGGATATAAGGATGGAAGAGAGAAAGAGCAATGCCTCAGGTTCTCTCCCTCACATAGCCCATGTATTCGCTAGGAAGAGAAAGGAACCTGGGATGGCTTGCTCCCCTCTTTCTAGAGAATTAGCCGTTCATCTTCAATCTGTACCCCTCTCAAATGCATCCTTAACCCCTGGGACTCCTTTGATAAAAAGGCTGCTCTTATTTTCTTTCCCTCCTTTGTCCTCTCTTCCCTGACAGGTAATTGTGTCCCTGTAATACAGGACTCTCCGCCCAGACGCATCCTCCAAACTGGGCAAAGTTAATTTCCCAAACCTTAAAACTGATTGGCTTAGAATTTGGCTCAGGGAAAGGGAACCCAAAAGCCTGACATGCTGGCCAAGGGGTCACAGTTTTTTGTTTCTTTTTTTTAACCAGTTGGGCTTTTGGCCTCCCTCTCCCTGTGCAAATGGGTAAAAGGCCTTGGGACTTTTGAGCTTTCCTTACCCGGCAAAACTTGTTTCATTTTGATACATGTTTTCTCATAGCCCAGTATGTTTCTTCTCACCTTCAGGCCCATCAAACTCCAAACTGTCGCGCCTCCAGAGCCTCAGACAATGGCCAATTTTGCCAGCGACCCTTAGATAGGCCTCTGAGGGAGCTCTGACTGCCTTTTTCCCAAACAGCGCCCCCTGCCAGCAGGCAGCAGTTAAGATCATCTGCATCTTTATCCTTATTCTAATGACAGTTAGATGTGCTTCTTCAGAGCCGGGAATGATAGAGACAGGAGACAGCCAAGTGCTGCCCAAGTTATTGTGGACAGGGGGATTGCCCGAACATGCAGACAGTGAAAAATTCTATCTCTTAAGATATGCACAGTAAGGGAAATAAATCAGTGTGGAGTGGCTCAGACTAAGGGCCCACCTGCAAACTGGAAGAACTGGGTGGAGCTGCCAGGAATTCATGCCATATGCAAGGAGGAGGAGCCTGGCCTCTTCAGCTCATCTGTGATGTGGGAGCCTGCAGGCAGGACCCGTTTTTTTTTTTTTTTTTTTTTGTTATTGTTGTTTTTTGTTTTGCTAAGAGCTTTCTTTTAATAAGTTCTGCTTTCTGCACCCTTTAATGTGCCCTCGTGACTAATTTTTCCTAGTCATGAGATAAGAACCTGGATTTTAGCTAAACTAAGGAGCAAAAAACCATCCATCAATATGATATACAGATATTATGTATATACATCTGCATTTTAACATTTACAGATGTGTATATATTCTCTTAAAATTTTTTATTTCTGTGTATTTAAAAATACAAAATAGTTTTAAAGACTAATTACTGATGGCTTGAAATTAAAAGAAGAACAAAGAACTTATATATATGTATAAATGTATATTAGGATCACACATTATTCTTGTGTACAAAATGATTACAAATCATGTATAAGTAATGCATGAGACAAAATCGAACATACATATAGAAATGTTAATTTAATTAAAAAAGAATAATGAGTTCTTTGCAACAGAGGTTATTTTAAAGAAGTACCAAACTAACACTAGAAAGTAGAAAATAATAAAGGCAATAATTGATTTATTTAAACCAGGGCAAAATAAAATTGACTATTTTGAGACTGGCTTTGGGCCATATAGTCTATCTTAGAATTCATAGAAGTAATTAATTTGGCAAATGTTTTCAGCTTATAGAGCTGTCTACTCAGAACATTGAACACTATTCTATTTCCATGGAGGCTTTTTCTGACCTGACACCCACAATGGGTTTTTTTCTCCCAGAATGTTTAATTTAAAATGACTCTACATTTTTCCTCACTTAAAGACACACATGGACATTTGTTTCTTGTAAAACTCACCAACACTCTTAAAAAATTACAAAACGCTACTTTCTACTTCTGTCCTATCTGGATGCATGTCACTGTACTCATTCCTTCATTAAAAATCATTTTTTACATGCCTCTCACCTCTTTGTGCTATCAGCCCTTCAGGGCACAAGTTGTTTTTCATTATTCTTTGCCTGCACAGAGCCTAGAAAACAGAAAGTGCTTAATTTCTATTTGTTGATGTAGAGTGTGTGTGTGTATGTGTGGGTGTGAGACAGTGAGAGAAAGTGGTGGTGGGTTACTGGGGAGTTCATGCACAGGTGCACTCATATGTAAGTATTTATGATTGACTATAAGAGTGGGCAGATGTGGGTAATGGTTAGTTTGACTCAGTATAATGTCCTTAAATCCAAGTACTTTTATTCTATAGGTATTGTCAGGTCTCTTTGATAACCTTAGTAGAGCATCAATAATGCTTTTATTTTCATCTAAATTGTCAATGTTTAGTCTTCTAAGCATTTAGAAATGATGCCCTATTTGTACAGTATCCTGCTGTGGTGTGTGCCTTAAATACTACATGTAAATAACTAATGAACCAAAGTCAGAATTTTTGCTGTAAAACAAATGAATTTTAGAAATGTTATTAAAATCAGCCTTTGTTAAAGTTGCTAGATTGAATTTAAATCAGGGACAAAGAAGGTTTGATTGATCAGTGTCTCATTTCCAGCTAAGCAAATCACGTAATTGTCTCTTGAACCTCACAACACTCCAATAAATATTCAAGAACTACTCAGTGGTAGATTATCTCACAAGAAAGAAGATACAGACAAGACTTGATGCATTCTACCTGTCTTTAGCAGGAAGTTTAAAGTACAACTTGAAATGTATGGAGACCTTGCCCAAGGCAACAGATACAAATGATTGCCTACACGGAGAAATACTTTTTAATCAGTAGATCATCCAACAAGATGGCAAAATTCTTGCTTGTTCAGCAGTTGAACAAAGCATCTCTGTAGGTTATTCTATTTTCAGATAGTAAAAATGTCTTTCCAACTTTCCCCCGCCACTTGCCTCATTTCTTTTAACCCCTAAATTGCAAATCTCTCGTATTCTTTCATTCAATTCAGTATAGATAGAAAGGAAGACAGCACTTATAATTTCAGCACTTATATCCTATTTTAAAGTGTTAGATTCCTTGAATTTAGTGCATGGTGTGATTCAGTTAACATCTGAATATTGTACATTTCAAAATTGCTAAGAGTGTAAATTGCAAGTGTTCTGACCACAAAAATAAATGTTTGAAGTGATGGATGTGTTAACTAGCCTGACTTGATTATTCCACATTGTATTCACAGATTATATCACTTTATACCCCACAAATTTAAACAAATAAACATTTTCAATTTATAATAAGTATTTAAAGATACATAAAATGTTAGATTTGAAGATGTAACTCCCTTTATAGCTCTTCAGTAAAAATTGTTGATAGAATACAGACAGAAAAAAAGTTCTGCAATTAAAATACACACACACACACACAAGAAACTGCATCTCTGAAACATTCTGTTATAAATCTTGATATTGTCCTCTTGAGGTTATGTGTGTTGGTTTCCTTTAACAAGGAATGTCTATCTAAAATATTTGTGAGTTGTGTGATACAAACACGTATGCTTTCTTCCTTAAACAAAGATATCTTTTTGTTCCAAAAATAAATAATAAAATTGTGAAACTAATTGCAATAATCAAATATTTTGTTGAAACCAATAATTATCAAATGTTTCTTCTAGAAAATTTCTGAAAGGAATCATTACATTTTTCTGTCAACCATAAAATTGACTCATGATCTTTCTAGCCTATCACTGGATTTTTAGATAGCCTTCTCATAGGTGATATATTAACACCTGAGGTGACTTTCTAGGAGTGCCAATTTAAATCGATATTGAAGAGTGGCAAAAATATACTCCCCAAAACCTGCCACTTTGACATAAGGATTACTTTGAGCTAAAGTCACTTAAAAACAGCAGATGCAAGAAGGGCATTCTAATCTCCTCCTTCTCCCTGAAAATAGGAGATTAAAAACTCCCATGTGAAAACTTCCCTTTCTGTATCATGAGAAATGAAACATTCTTCAATGGGGTGTCATAGCTGAAATAATTTGCTACAGATAGATCTCGTTAGAATAATAATTATCTTTCTTTAGCTTTCCTATATAATTTAGTCACTTTTCCACAATTGCCTCTCTGTTCAACCTAGTATAAAAGGCATTTCAGTTTTATCACTTGTTTGCGTATTCATTTCTTTACATTTGTATAATTTCCTCCCGTTAATTTAATTTATGCCAACTTAACTCAGATCCTGCTAGAAACCTAAAGGATAGAGGTAAAATTTTGCCTCCTCTAATTAAGAGAAAGAGAAAATAAAATTATTTTCCATGTACCCCTTGCACCTTTTATTCACTTGTAACACACTCTAAATTTTTTTAGTAAGCTGTTAGCCCTAGAGTTAAGAAAAATGAAATAAAACAAAGAAAATAAATAAAAGTAACTGCAACTCACAGACATATATATGTAAGAACACATAAAGGCAAAATAAATTAAATTAACACTTTTCACAAAAAAAGGAAACAGCTGACAAAAGAAATATAAGTTAAAAAATCAACATAAACGGGGTACAAAAGTCAAACAACCAAGTATATAAAAAAGTAAAAATGCATTTTGATGGAATATCATTAAGCCATGCAAATTAATCATTGCTAATATACGAGTTGTAACTATCTTTTTACCCAAATTCACTTGCCCAATTTCTTGGCTATATATCTATCAAGTCAAAATAGAATATATTGAGATCAAATACTGAACTGTGTCTGAACGAATCAGCACTTTTCATTTTGCATTTAAAATATCTACACACATCAGATAATACTAATTAGTAACAAAAAACCAACTCTGGCCAAAAGTCTTAAATTTCTGCAGAACCATCCTGTGACACGTGCTGGTTATGACGCCTCGAGTCTATGCATCTTGACATTTTCCTCATCTAGTTTGTGAATAAGCTGTGTCTATTCAACATAAATTCAAAAGTCAGCAATAGATGATTGTCTTAGATTCGCAGCACCGCTAGCAGCGATCAACAGACTGGATTTAAATTGTTTAGGACTTTGGGGCTCTCCTGAGAACTGTTGGATACTAAGGTATGCAGCATGACTTTGGGGATAAGCATTGATGAGAGAAATCATGGCTCAGGAAGCATTCTTTGAATCAAAACCTAAAGAGAGGCATTTTAGAAATTGCTAAGGAGGGAGATTAGCTTGGAGGAGAGAGAAGATGCATCAGCGCTCTCAAAAAGGAGCAAATATGGGACATCTAGAGAGTAAATAACAGCCTTGGGGATGGTGAGCTAGTTTGCAGACAATGCAGAGAGAGACTAGGGTGAGATCAGAGTGGAAATGTTACTGAAATGCCAGAGGTTCCATGGAGGTCCCACTGATCACTGCACAGATAGCCAATGGGACAATGTGTATTGCCAGGGAATAAGGTGACTTTATTTATTTGGGTGACTTCAGCTGGAAAAATGGCTGAAATCTGTTTCTCTCAACGAACTAAAATTGGAGGTTTATGTAGCAGGAAAGGAATGCAGCTACTTGTGGGAAAACAGAAATTACAGAGGGGTAAGGAAATAATATGAGTAATGAAGGAGCTGGAGTCTCACTGTCTGAATCTGGTGATCTGGTTTCAGTTCCTTGCCTGAGGGGTCACTATCCTGAGGCAGGAACTCAAATAAGACAAATATATATTTCAAGTTTTAAGAGTAGTAGGGTCTTTCTATATTTATTCAAAAAACTATAAATATCAGTTCTATGAGACAGTTGGGCCAGTTTCAGAAAGTAGGTTGCAAATGGTGGGTGGGGGCTTTAATCTTAATTTTAGAAGTGACAAGAAACTGTTTGAGAGATTCAACAAGTATAGCAACACGATAAGAGTTTGCGTATTTTAGGATACTGACTGCAGTGTAGAAAATGCAATGAGATTGGAATAAGAGTAGAAGAGAGACTAGAGAGGTATCTGTTGTACTTGTTCATGGCAGAGATTGTGATAGTTTAAAAGAAGGCAGAGTCAGAAGACAGATTTAAGAAATATTTAAGATATACTACTAACAGAACACTAGGCCTTCTACAATTACCAGTATCTTCTGTTAGATGTGAGTCTTCTAATTAGAACTACTTGGTAGTATTTCCAGTACTAGATTCTATCAAGTAGTTATAATCACTTTAGCTCTTAATGATTTATTTTCATCTGCTAATATCAAAACATAGTAAAATAGAGGCTTCTTCTATAAGAATTAATGCACATTCCTTAGTTTCTGGCTAAGCCAGCAACTATTTCTTCTGAACACTGAGGCATTGCTTCCGGTTTTTAGATCTGAATTCATATCTCAACTTTTTTTTGCATCAGTTATGTTTTAAACCTAGATTCAGTCATCCTCTAGTTTGTCCCTCCTTTATGACATGGATATATGGACACCAAAACTTTAAACTATGTTTATGCTTTTTGCCCGACTTGTGCCAGTAATGATTACGAAGCAAATGAAACCAAATACTTTAATTGTTCATAAAGAAGTTCACAGCTTGAGTTATTCACTTGTGTTAAAGCAATAAATAGTAAAGAAATTGTCTTACTACTGTGGAAGAATGCTGATAAATCTATTGAGAGTCCCTAGCATTCTTCAAGTTGTAATATTAAAAAATTGATATTGTTAGACATTTTAGTTTCGCCAGAGAGGACACTTTGTTGCCAGGAGAGCTGTGCATTTTGAGAAAGAGGTAGGGACACACTCCAAGGAATATGTATAAATTATAACCATAATTATATTCTGTCTTCACAGCAGAGCTGTAGAGTGGTTTTGATATATTATTCACAATTGCAATAGAAGGAAACTGAGTCAGAAATTTCATTAACATTTTTGATGGCATGGAGTTAATGTGGATGGTAAATGTAGATGAACTTGCGAAAAAAACTACTTTACATAATGTACTAAAGCCATTAAATTTTCATAAAGAGATCTCTAAACCTAGTTCAAGAATCCATATCAACGCTATAGGATAATTTAAGACACATAATGTCTTTATTTAATTTATTTTTATTAAAATGGCTTGTTCTTATACTTCAGACTCTGCTTTAATTACCACATTTTATGCTTCTTATTCAGACATATAAAAATAACATAGTTTTCTTTTTAAATTAATGTATATATTTAATAAACAACTCATGTTAATTATAGAATAATTTTTAAAAATGTGTATAGTAGGAAAAAAGTATCCATAATGTAATTACTTCAAAATAACCCTATGGAGTATATTTATGCTAATATTTTTAACATATGCATATGTGTTTAGGGTTTTTAAATTTTTGTTTTGTTTTTTTGAGAAATTAGATCATGTAACACATATCAGTTTGTAACATTTTTTTCTTTTATTTCATTAAATATATATATGTATATATATATATATAAGCACACACACACAACATATTTATTTATATGATTATTTAATGGCTATGTGTTTCATTAAGATATCTTCTGACAATATATTAATATTTACTTTAGAAGTTCTTTGCACATGCATAGTATATTATCTCATGATATTATTATATTATATCACCCCATAGCCTTTAAAAAGTGCCAAACTGAGGAGAAGCATGGATCAGTCTTGTTTGGGAGAGTAATGCCATTGATAATTACCAGGCCCAATGCTTGAATTCAGTAACAGCTTTCAATCATGCTCAGCAGATTAACACTTCTAATACATTTATTTTTCCTTTTAGATTTTACTAGCTGGGGAAGGTTTTATTTTCTTCCTTTATTTAATAAACTCCTACATATTCCTCAAGACCAATAACAGATGTCCATTTGTGTGACCCAACTTTATTTCTCCTGGGGCATTAGTTATTCCTTTTTCTATACATTTAAATTCATAAACACCCTCCATTACAGATTTTATCAACCTTCCCTGATAATTTCTTCCACAAGGTTATTTGTTCTCTTAATAGGGGAACCATGTGTACTTCATTGTTGTATTCTTAAAACCCCTACAGTGTCCGGCATAGAGCAGTATGTTTATGAAGGCCAAGATGCTCTGGTATTTACAGGGCTTCTATTCAGCCATTAAACATGGATATACTTTTTTTTTTTTTTTTTTTTTTTTGCGACAGAGTCTTGCTTCATCACCCAGGCTGGAGTGCAGTGGCAAGATCTCGACTCAAGGCAACCTTCGCCTCCCAGGTTGAAGTGATCCTCCTGCCTCAGTCTCCAGAGTAGCTGGAATTACAGGCACCCACCACCATGCCCGCCTAATTTTTGTATTTTTAGAATAGACAGGGTTTCAGCATGTTGGCCAGGCTGGTCTCCAATTCCTGACCTCAGGTGATCTACCTGTCTCGGCTTCCCAAAGTGCACCAATATACTTTGATGTGTGATTACAATATTAAAATATCTCCATTTTTTATGGTAAGCTGCAACTGTTCGTAGGTCTCAAGTGCTCACTTTTCTTTTCTCTCAGAAATTCCATATGATCCAGGAACCGAATGTTTAATATCTGGAATAGACGAAAGGTCTTTAGGAACTACCTGCTCCAGCACATTCTCTGTTCTCATGGTCTGTGACTCTTTATATATATACATAAAGATATATATATATATATATCTTTATATATATTTATGTATATATTTATTTATCTATATATTTATTATATATAAAGATAAATATATATATATTGTTATTGTACTTCAAATTCTGGGGTATACGTGCATGACATGTGGGATTGTTGCATAGGTACATACATGGCAATATCATTTGCTGCCTCCATCCCCCCATCACTTATATCTGGCATTTCTCATCATGTTATCCCTCCCCAACCTCCCTATCCCCCCATCCCTCCCCTCTTCCTCCCCAACAGACCTCAGTGTGTGATGCTCCCCTCCCTGTGTCCATGTGTTCTCATTGCTCAACACCCACCTACGAGTGAGAACACGCGGTGTTTGATTTTTGACAATTGTTAATATTATTTCTCCTCATAGATATGTCACATTGCATGTCCTGGTGGACCATTATTACACTGACTAACATAGAATACTATCAATATTCAGAGCCTTGAGAAGATACATCCAGGGAGGTTTGTTGTAGATGTGATAATGCTTTGCTTTTTGTTTTGTTTTGTTTTGTTTTGTTTTGTTTTGTTTTGTTTTGTTTTGTTTGAGATGGAGTGTAGTGGTGCAATGGTGGGATCTCTGCTCACTGCAACCTCCTCCACCTCCCAGGTTCAAGTGATTCTTCTACCTCAGCCTCCTGAGTAGCTGGGACTACAGGCAGGTGTCTCCACGCACAGCTAACTTTCGTATTTTTAGTAGAGACAGGGTTTCACCATGTTGGCCAGAATGGTCTCAATCTCTTGACCTTGTGATCTGCCCGCCTTGGCTTCTCAAAGTGCTGGGATTACAGGTGTAGCCACCACGCCCAACAGATGGTTTGCATTTTTTCTTAATTTTCTATACTTTCAGAAAACTCACAAAAGTCATAACATTAAAAAAAAAGATATCTTCTATTTATTTTCACGTCAATTACAGTACAGTAATTCAGTTCCTTCTATGTCCACAGAATACCAAGAACATTTTACAAAATTTACCTAAGTTTTGTGAGCTATTTTCTATTAAGAGAGCAAATGGAGTGCAAGACATGCTGAGTTGCTTGCTCCTTTTGATCTCCTGAACTGAATAGGGTAGTGCATGAGTAATTTGTGACCTTTGAGATAGGAAAGCAGCTTGTTTTTTAATAGCTAAGCATCATTTTAGAAAACTGGACACCTTGAGATTCTTTTCTCATTTAGACTTTCAAAATTTTTACTCTTAACATAACAGAATCCAAAGCCATTGCTTTTTATTATTCTTTCATGCTCAAAATAATTCTGTGAATTAGTTGTGTATATAAACAAGTTTGTCTAGTCTTATAAAACAGGTTTAACTATATTGCTGATTGGCTTTAACTCAGTAGAGTTTCTGTAGCATGGTGCTAGCTATTCTGGTGTATGATACCTTTCAAAACAGTAAAATGCAAGTATGTTGTTGGTGTAATAAAATTTTTCCACTATTACATTTGAAATCTGAATCATCTGTATTTTAGACCTGTATAGTGAGCTTTATTCTGCCTTAAAAATTAGAAGGAAACAGAATTAAAAATTTTGAAATATACTTTAACCCCATTTTTTAAATTATCTGATTTTCAAAATCATTTATTTATGTAAGGTAGCTAGTGAAGGTAAACGTTACTTTTGTATTTACTAATAATTTGCATTTCTCCAAATCCAGTTTGGCCCCCATGATTATTTCTAGAGGATTTAGAATGACAGCAGGGAAAAGAGAAATGGGAAAATAATATGAGGTTTCAGAGTGTGATAAGGGAAACAGTGGGGAGAATTAGAGGAGAGGCTTGTAACTCTAACTCCCATACCATCCTTCCAACTTGGTTAACTTTCTTCCCCTAGGCTAGATTGCTTCACGTCCTTCCCTGATTCTTTCAAAGCCAGAAATATTATCTTAGAGCTTGACTCATTTTTCTCTAGGATGATTTATCTTGATGAAAATCTCATCCTCTAGTAATCATCCCTGGAGAGACTCCAGCAGATAAAGAAACATTCTGGACCATGGATCTTTCTCAGGTGGAGCTTTTGATTATGGAATGTGGACAAAATGATACCTATATCTCACTTTTTAACAATACATTCCTGAATATTAGTATTTCAACATTACTGGTAGAAAAGCCTGGAAAACAGAGTATTGCATTTTGCTCAATGAAGAAGGTAAAAATATGCCACCTGCTATAGCAAATAACTATGTATTATACATTTTAAGATAGCTAGAGATTTTTGCATGTTGTCACCACAAAGAAATTATAAATGTTGAAAGTGATGAGTATAATAATTACCCAAATTTGATCATTATACCATGTATACATGTGTTAAAACACTACAACAGTGAAGTCATGAAAAATAATGAAATCATGTCTGTGGCAGGAACATGGATGGAACTGGTGGACATTATATTAGGTGAACTAACTCAGAAGTAGAAAATCTAGTATGCATGTTCTCACTTTAATAGGAGCTAAACAATGGGTCCATATGGACATTAAGATGGACATAATAGACACTAGGAACTCCAAAAGCGGGGAGCATAGGAGAGACAGTGAAGGTTGAAAAATTACTTGTTGAGTAAAATGTTCAATATTCGAATGATGGATACACTGGTAGCCCAATCCCCACCATTATACAATATTCCCATGTAACAAACATGCATGTATTACTCCTGAATCTCAGTTAATAAATAAAATTTAATATTCCTTTGATTTATACAACACATATTTCTGAAAAAAAGAAACACTACATTGGACCATATAAACATGTAGAATTGTGTGTCAATTATAAACTTAAAATTTGAATTAAAAATTTTCACCTTGGTTATTGGTTATTTAAATTAAAGGAACTTGAAGAACAGCAGGTACAAGAATCTCACTCTGAGCTTTGTTCTGTGTCTTAAAAGTAAAAGATAAAATTCTTATGTAGATAGTTTCCTTCCTATACTAGAAAAAAGGCAACAATTCTATCATCAAGGACAGGAAGGTGAGGCCAAAAGAATTCTGCACGACACCAAGCCTTGTTAAAGGAACCCTCATCTGTCCAAGACTCTAATCTAAGCCCCTTTGTCTTATCAGATTGTCATTTACCATTCTTTGTTTAATTCAGCTTCTAGGTAACTAACTCTGACTGCTTGTTTGAGGTTTTCATTTCTTTATAAGGGTGCTGATGCCATATGAAACTTCTATTAAATAAATTTATATGCTTTTCTCCTGTGAATCTGTTTTACATCAATTTAATTATCAGACCCAGCCGAGACCCTGAGAGGACAGTGGTGGAGTCTTGCTGCTCCTACACTCGTATATTGTAATTACTGTTTTATTATTTCTAGAAAATCTTTTATTGCTGGTCATGTCTTCTTAACTCCAGTTGGCATATTCAAACCAGTTTTCTCTGTTTCAGGTGACTATGGATTTAAGATATTAGGACATTCGAAAATAAATAAAACTTATTTTATTTCCACAAATGTTAGTATTCAGAACTGTCTAAGAAAGAGACGATATTTCTGACTGCCAGCAATATTAAAACCTCTACAAAGTGGTTATGTATCTTTGGCTGCTGCAGCCCCAGCCGTGAGTATGCTCAGGCTTCAGAAGAGACTCGCCCTCTGTGGCAAAAAGAAGGTCCGGTTGGACCCCAGGGAGACCCAGTGAAATCGCCAGTGTCAACTCTCATCAGCAGATCGGAAGCTGATCAAAGATAGGCTGATCATGCTTACCCTGTGCCTAAGTCAGGGCTCGATGCCGGAGAAACACCTTGGCCCCCTCGAAGGGCTGGCACATGGGCATAGGTAAGCAGAAGGGCACAGCCAATGCCCAAATGCCAGACAAGGTCAAGTGGGTGAGGAGACGGGGGATTCTGCGCCAGCTGCTCAGAAGGCATCGGGAATCTAAGAAGGTCGATTGCCACACGTATCACAGCCTGTACCTGAAGGTGCAGGGGAATGTGTTCAAAAACAAGCGGATTCTCGTGGAACACAGCCACGAGCTGAAGGCAGACAAGGCGTGCAAGAATCTCTTGGCTGCCAGGCTGAGGTCCCACAGGTCTGTGACCAAGGAAGCATGCAAAGGCAGTGAAGAGGCCTCCAGGTCAAGAAGATCATCAAGACTCTGTCCAAGGAAGAAGAGACCAAGAAATAAAATCTTCCCCCTTGTCTGTACATACTGGGTTCTGTGATTACACAGATCAGCCATTAAAATAAAACAATACTTTATCTGCTTAAAAAAAAGAAGAAGAAAGAAAGTGATATGTAATAGTAGCGAGCATTAATTCTCTATATTCTCCTGTAGTCCACATGAAGTACCAGTGCACTTCGTACAGGCTCACCAATTTTCTAAGTACTAACTTGGATTTCCTAAGAAAATGTGTACTGCTTATCAAACATGCACACATCTCTATAAATTAAAGATATTACGTAGTTCCACTTTGTGAGGAAGTCATTATTTTCGTTTCAGTTGTTAAACACTATCTCCCCTCATAGGCAAGGTGCAAATTAAATTAATGCTAACGTATGATTTATACATATAACTACCCAAAATATTTTGAATGACTGCAGATGGCTTTCTGTTTATCCTCAGATTTTCTGTGTAATCTTTCCCTAAATCACCATTCATTGCTATATATAAATACAATTTTGCTGTTAAAAGTCTCAGTTGAATGTTATAAGGAAATATTGACATATTTTCCATTTATGATTATACCTGATGATTTCTACTTGAAATAATATATTTTCTGAGAATTGGTGACACAGAAGAATTCAGACAACAAAATTGTCATGCCTATAGTCTAAAGTTTTTAGCCAAAAAAAATTTGATGTTTGAATTTCCTACTGATTTTGCTTTAGATGATTCTATTTTTCACATGAACAATATTCTTCAAAATGTTTGATAGCTGGATCACAACTTCAAAGGGATCATCACAAAAATACCTCTTTGTAGTAGCAATACTACAAAGTCTGTTCTTAACAGCCCTGTTTAAATCACTGTCTTCTGGCTATGCATTCTCAGATTGAAAATCTATAGAGTTACTTCATTTACTCTTGTGTAATGTAGTCTGATTACTGATAAGCTTCTAGTTTCAGTGACTATTTGTAGATTATACTTTCCATCTTTTTGCTTAGTGAAGTATTTTTATAAGCTGTATTTTTCATTCTGTCTTGATGACCTAAAAAAGATCAAACTTTGTTTTTAATTTGCTCTCAAAAGTATTCAAATTAGAAATTGCATTTCCCAGTTCACTGTGTTGGTGATGATCATCAGAATGAAATGGTAAATACAAGAAAATGCATCTTTTATGGTTGGATACACTTATCAATAGAAAAAAACAAAACATGCTGCTCTTTTTTCAAATAAACTGGAGAAAGCATCTGTCTTACTATAAACAGTATACTTCACCAAACATGTAAGAACTTATTTTTATTGTCATGATTTAGCTGGTTGAAAAATGGCTTTTACCAGCCTGTAAGTTACTTATTGTTCTTATTAAGGAGGCTTTCTAAAGGGACACCAATGGACTGCAGTGGATAGTAATTTTATAAGGTAGAGGTTCTACAACTAGTGCTTCCCTCGCAATTTCTGCAGTGCTTCGATTTTATCAGCATAAAGACAGTTAAGAGAACTGATGACTTATGAAGAACCTCTCAATATGTGCAGTATAGAAAGACTGAGAATTTGAAATCTGAAAACATGACTCTTGTTATTATCAAAGTTAAATGAAAAGTAGATCTAATTATATGATGGAAAAACAATAGAAATTTTACTCAGCTTGTGGTAAAAAGATAACTGAAGAAAATATAGTTCTGTTACACAAAGAATGTATTAGGTTTAACTCAAAGAATTCTTTTATGCTCCTCTTAAATTACAGACATTTGATTGACACTAGTTCAAAGGTTATGAGTTTAACCAACTGGATATTCACATAACAAAATTTTACATTGTACCAGGCAGACAAAATGACAATAGACATGTTAGGGTATATTTCAATGAATGGGTGAATTACAATGTCAAAGTGGTCTTGTGAGTAAGAGGACATTTAGCTCTATTCTGAAGAAAAGTCAACTGGTATATTTTGATAATTGGAAGGGAAAATAATAGGAATTACTAATTCTGGAAATGAGTAAAACTATACAAGGCTACATTAACCAAAACAGCATGGTACTGGTACCAAAACAGAAATATAAACCAATGGAACAGAACAGAGACCTCAAAAATAACACCACACATCTACAACCATCCAATTTTCCACAAACCTGACAAAAACAAGCAATGGGAAAAAGATTTTTTATTCAATACATGGCTCTGGAAAACTGACCAATCATAGACAAAAAATAGAAACTGGACCCCTTCCTCACACCTTAAACAAACTTAACTCAAGATGGATTAAAGACTTAAATGAAAAATCTAAAACCATAAAAACCCCAGATTAAAACCCAGTCAATACCATTCAGGACATAGACATGGGCAAAGATATCATGACTAAAACAACAAAAGCAATTGCAACAAAAGCCAAAATTGACAAATGAGATCTAATTAAAGTAAACAGTTTCTGCACAGCAAAAGCAACTATCATGACAATGAACAGGCACCCTACAGAATGGAAGAAAATTTTTGCACTCTATCCATCTGACAAAGTTCTAATATCCAGAATCTGCAAGGAGCTTAAAAACATTTACCAGAAAAAAAAAAAAAAAAAACATCAAAAAGTCGGCCAAGGATATGAACAGACACTTCTCAGAAGAAGACATTCATGGGGCCAGCAAACATGAAAAAAAGCTCATCATCACTGGTCATAGAGAAATGCAAATCAAAACCACAATGAGATACCATCTCACACCAGTTAGGATGGCCATTATTAACAAGTCAGGAAACAACAGATGCTGGTGAGGCTGTGGAGAAATAGGAACACTTTTACACTGTTGGTGGGAGTGTAAATTAGCACAACAATTTGGGAAGACAATGTGGTGATTCTGCAAGGATCTACAACCAGAAATACCACTTGACCTAGCAATCCCATTACTGAGTATATACCCAAAGGAATATAAATCATTCTACCATAAACACACACACACATATGTTTATTACAGCACTATTTACATTAACAAAGACTTGGAAACAACCCAAATGTCCATTAACAGACTGGACGAAGAAAATGTGACAAATATATACCATGGAATACTATGCAGCCATAAAAGGAATGAATTCATGTTCTTTGCAGGGACATAGGTGAAGCTGGAAGCCATCATTCTCAGCAAACTAACACAGGAACAGAAAACCAAACACTGCATGTTATCACTCCTAAGTGGGAGTTGCACAATGAAAACACAGGGACACAGGGAGAGGAACATCACACACCAGGCCTATGGGGAGGTTAGGGGACAAAGAGAGGGAGATCAAATACCTAATGCATGCAAGACATAAAACCTAGATGACAGGTTGATAGGTGCAGCAAAGCACCATGGCACATATATACGTATGTAACAAACCTGCACGTTCTGCACATGTATCCCAGAACTTAAAGTAAAATTTAAAAATTTTAAAAAGCTTTAAAACTTAAGTGACTTTAAACAAGAGTTTTAAGCCCATCTATGATGGGCTCCATATTTGTTTTTGGTTTGTTTTTCCTTTTTTTGATTTTTGCCTAGTATCATTCACATGGCTCTCTGTGGCTCTGCTGATTAATTCAAGGAAATGAGCCTGACTTGTTTTGTTCTGATCCTTGTATTCTCATTTACCTGCAGTTTCAACGGAGATTCTCCCAGCACAGCACTGCACTACTCAAGGATAGTGAGTTGGGGCATGGCAGTTCTGAAAGGCAGACAGGAATCCATTGCAAGGTCCTCATATTGCAGGAATGGGGAGTGTTCCTGGATGAGGATCAAGTCATTATCCTCAGATGTGGTTCCTTAATGCTTACCTTTCATGGTTATTTGCAAATCATCTGGATTTTGCTCTGTTCTCTGATACATTGTTTCACATTTATAAGAAATGGACTGGGTTTTGTTTATTCAAAGCTAAAAAGCTTTCTCAAACTAAGTCCAACTGATAGAAGCTTGAGTATGCAAAACCTTTTCCTTTTAATATTTCTTGGTCCCTTTTAGTCCAATTTGGAAAACTCCCTTATAATAATTGAGGGAATGATATGATTTGGCTATGTCCGCACCCAAATCTCACCTTGAATTGTAATAATCCCCATATGACAAGGGCAGGGCCAGGTGGAGATAATTTAATCATAGGGCAGTCTCCCCCATACTGTTCTTGTGGTATTAAATAAGTCTCATGAGATTGGATGGTTTTATGAACGGGAGTTTCCCTGCACAAGCTCTCTTTTCTGCCACCATGTATAAGATATGACTTTGCTCCTCCTTTGCCTTCTGTGATGACTGCAAGGCCTCCTAGCCATGTGGAGCTGTGAGTCAATTAAACCCCTTGACTTATTAAATTACCCAGTCTCACGTATGTCCTTATTAGCCATGTGAGAACAGACTAATACAGGGCATTTTGTGTATCAGGTTATAAATTGTTTCATTAGTCAAAAGTCAGATCAGCAATTATTTTATTAGGGACTGGTTTTCTCTACCATGTGTGGTGTGTCTGTGTATTGTGAAACATCATCCTAAATATTCTCAGAAGGCTTTCACCTGGCTGAGAATGTCTACTCCGCACCACCTTAAATCATTTTTAGGTCTTGATAAAGCTTTTCATAGTTACACCCAGGTTTTGATTTTTTTTAAATAAAATCTTTTACTATGAAAATTTCTTGCAGTCTGAAGTGTCTAGAAATAAGTACAATTTTATTTTCCAAATTAACAAATATTAATGTCATCCATATTTATTTTCTATTCTACTGGAAAACTGAAATTTTTCTTATTTTTAGCTCATCACTTGCTTATAGTATTTTATTGTAAATAGAAGCACTCAGTGATATATTCCACATTCTGTCTATATAGTTCCTTAGCTGGGTTCTTATGATAAGATATCATGGATAATGGTTTTTCCAACTTTTCAGTAATATATGACACAAATTGTTCTTTCTCCAGCGTTCAACAAGTTCCTTTGCCGGCCTTTATTGACAACCTGGATACCAGACTAGGCTTGGCCCGCAGCAACTATTTGCCTCCAATCCCAAATCCAATGTCACAAATTTTAGATTTTTGTTGTGGCAGCACCCGTTTCTGGGAACCAACTTCTGCATCATTTATGTTTCTGAGTAAAAAACCACACCAGTTCTTAATGGCTTAAATTTTATTTGCTTATGGTTGTGTTTGGAGAGCAATTTGTCCTGGGCTCAAGTTGTCCAAGATGGTTCTTTTGGTTGTCTTATCGGTGATCATTTTTGCAGCTTTAATGAGATGGCAGCTTATAAGGAAGGTGGTTGGTCTAGAAGGCTGTAATTGGGTCAGTGTGTTTCTGCTGCATGTGATTTTATGTTCTTGCAGGCTAGTCTGAGTTTGTTCGTATAGTAGCATTGTGTTCCAAGACAGCAAAACAGAAGGTGCAAGAATTCTAAACTTGGAAATTGCAAAACATCACTTCTGCAACCTTCTAGTAAACAAAATAAGTTACAATGCCATCCCAGATTCAAGAATTGGGAAAACAGAGCATTGAATAGAAGAGTGGTAATATCCCATTGCAAAAGGTCTTCATACAGGGTTAGGAGAACCTGTTACAAACATCTTGGAAAGTAATCTACCATGAGAAGTAATTTATTTTTCAAGGAGCAATGGTAGGATATATGAAATTGGAAGAGATGGGCTAGAATCATGGATGTCAGAGAAAAATAAATACAATAATTCAGATGCAATATTAGCACATGCTGAACTAAGATCATGAGAATTTTGAAGAGATGACAGCAAGGATGGTAACAATATGTTAAAGAGAAGATGATAGAATTAATTGATAAACATGGTAATGGAGGGCTATGAGAGATCCAAGATTAGAAAAGTGTATGAATTGTGATGCCAGTGAAACACATTTAAATGTAATGAGAAAATAAAGTTTTAACTGAAGATTTTCAAATTGATATAGGACATAAGGAGCTTAAGATGTGCTCAATCTTACTGATATTGATTGAGCCCTAAATGGCTACTTCTTTTTAGCACTCTCTTAAGAACACACAAATGAATAAAAGAATGTAATTTAAAACCTCAGAGTTTTTAAGGGACATGTATGTGTAACTGAATAAAAATAATAAATGCATTGTTACAGGGTTAGATTGACAAATAGTCACAGAGTCAGTAAAAATATGTATTTGGAGAAGGTTAAGTAGCTAATTATGGACAGACAATAAATTTTATTTGCACTGTGAAATTTATCTGAGTGTGAAAAAGTCACACATTCCAAGTTAAGAAGGAATTTTTAATTTTGTGCAATTCAAAATTGTCAGAAAATTATTTTAAAAAGATGTATAAAAATTAGGGGCTGTATGTATAAATATTATATATAATTATTGATATGATTCAGTTCTGTGTCCTCACTTAAATCTCACCTCAAATTGTAATAATAATCCCCACATGTCACAAGCGGGACCAAGTAGAGGTCATTGAATCATGGAAGTGGTCTGCCCTACACTGTTCTCATGATAGTGAGTCTCAGAAAATCTGGTACTTTTATAAGCATCTGGCATTTCTCCTCCTCGAACTCATTCTTTCTCCTGCCACCCTGTGAAAAGTTGCCTTCTGCAGTTATTGTAAGTTTCCTGAGGCTTCACCCACCACCTGGAACTCAGAGTCGATTAAAACTCTTTTCTTTGCAAATTAACCGGTCTCTGGTATTTCCTCATACCAGAATGAGAATGGATGAATACAGTATAAATATGCTATATAATTATATATGATTAATACAGATTAGGCAAGCACAAGACTCACAAACTTTAATATATTTTACAAAGAAAAAGAAAGAAAATGTTGTGATTTGTTTACCAACCAGTTAGTAATTCTGTTAGAAACTTTATTGTACATGTGCTTCATTATAACATAAGTCTACATTATCATACTTGTTAAGCATTATCATTTTTTTCAAGATAAGGAAACAGAATGAACACATGGACACTAGCTTGTCTAGTTCAGTCAGTGTGAAAGCTGAAATTAGAATCTAGGTGTGCCTTACTAAACAGCCTGTGCTATATTGAGTAAATCAAGCTAGCACTGTTTCTGGATCATGCCCATGGTGGCACTCTTTTAATATTATAAGAGGTAATAATGGGGAAAACATATTTGCATGTTTGTAACCATAGTCTCTATATTAAATATTCAGTAAGAATTAGGTATAGCAACAGTAAAACAAAAGCAAATTTACTGAAATGTGTATTAAAGGTGAAGACTGGATTCAAGTTTCAGTCCAAAACAATACACAGGCACAGACATTGGAAGTATATCTTGAATGACATTTATTTTTTTGAGAGAGAGAGAGTCTCACTCTGTCACCCAGGCTGGAGTACAGTGGTGTGATCTCAGCTCACTGCAACTTCTGCCTCCTGGGTTCAAGTGATTTGCCTGCCTCAGCCTCCTGAGTAGCTGAGATTACAAGTATGTGCCACCATGCCCGGCAGCTATTTTTTTGTATTTTTAGTAGAGATGGGATTTTGCCATATTGGCCAGGCTGGTCTTGAACTCCTGACCTCAGTAGATCTGCCCGCCTCGGCCTCCTAAAGGGCTGGGATTACAAGCATAAGCCACTGTGCTTGGCTGGATGACTTTTATACTATTATTTTGTGAAAATACATTATGACATTTTTGCAAACTTATTTCTCTTTTCCCACACAATTCTTACTATAGAATGTAACTTCTGGTAAGAAGGTAAAAAGTAAATGTTGTCTCAATTAATGGATACTTAAAACTTTATAAAAATCCAGCCATCTCAGACTTAAAAACAAGCAAATAAATAAATAAATAAATAAGAAGCCAGTAAGAATTACTGGAGTTGAGGCAAATGTGCCATGCTAGCTTTGACCTCAGAAAGAAGAATTTTAAAATGAGACACCAGATGTTAAGTTCAGACATTAAAGGTGTTAAAAGATTAACAAGGTTCTAACTGAGCTCATAAATTCTATTACTTTACGTTTACCTTTAATTGTAGTTACTTCTAATTTTCTCATGTTATAAAGTGTGATTACATTCCATGGGAGCGATTGATAACGTGATCTGTCTTTATTAACTTTATAATTATAGAAAGACACTGCACCACTGACTCTGCTCTACCTAAACAAACCAACCCATTAATTTAATTGAGATTATGAACTGTACACTCAGACGATTTGGTTCTATTTCTTTGCAAGCAAAGGTTGCATAATTTACCTGGAATCAAGCCACATAGTCTCCACTTTGAATAAGCACTCTACAAATATCTCTTAAATGAGAACTCACTCTAAGGCTATCAGTGATGCCAGCTCTTTCTCATCCTTTGGCCTTCAATCTTCAGTGACTTTTGAAGGGTGAACCAGTCTTTCTTTACGACTACAGATAAGAGATATTTGTGTAGTCTACATTATCTGTCATCCTTGATATTATCAGAATCAGAGTTAAGAAAATAATGACATACTCATATCAAGGTGTAATGGGGTCCATAAGCTGGGCATGGCCATCAGAATAGACTGGACAAACTGACTCTCTTATCCAAAGTCAATTCTGGAAAAACTACAAAATCTAAATGCAGCAATTTGGATTCCAGAAGTGGCAAAAGTTATGAAGAATGATTTGAAAATCCCAACGCCTGGTTCCTGTGGGGTGAGAAGGAGGGGGATGAAATTGAGTGGGTGACAATATTTTCAGGGAGGGGTCCTGAAGAGGCAACTGTGCAAAAATAGGCTCGAGTAAACTTTTAAGTTTCACTCTTAGACCTCACCCACAGTGCACTGAAACAATGATACTTATATTTCATATTAGAATAAATGAAAAAAGAGCAGGCCACAGACGTGCAAGGAGTAAAATCAGGGCAGTTTCAGTGAGGAAGTAGGAGAAGTGATGCAGCCTATGCCAATCCCTCAATTACTTATTCACCTGCACTCCTAGTCCCAGACTTGTAGGGATAAGGTATTCCATTCCTAGAAGAGGACCTTCTTTAAATTCTGATTCTTTTAAGAGAATGATTGCTGGGTTGTTTATAATCCCAACATTTTGGGAGGCCCACGAAGGAGGATTTCTTGAGGCCAAGAGTTCAAGATCAGCCTGTGCAATATAGTGATATGCTGTCTACACACACACACGCACACACACACACACACACACAAATTTGCCTGGCATAATGGAATGTGCCCATAATCCCAGTACTCAGGAGGCTTAGGTGGGAGGAATACTTAAGCCCAGGAGTTTGGGGTTGCAGTGAGTTATGATAAAATCACTGCATGCTATACCGAGTGACAGAGAAAGACCTTGTCTCTTACAAAACAGAGAAAGACAGAGAGAGAGGGCTTAACTGGTCAGCAAATAGAAAACAACTTTCCTGTTGAGGTGTGTGCACTGTCAGCTGTGAGTTGTGCCCTCTCCCCTCACTCTACACAGTCCTGAAACATTTAAACCATTCAGAACTAAATTATGAACTGTAGCTGCCACCTGGATATTCGGGGTTCCTGTCACCAGGCATCAGCAGGCATAAGAGGACTCACGGTCATCACAGAGGCATGTAACCTCATCACCAGGAGGAGGCAAGGCAGCTGTTACACAATACGGAAGAAAGGAATGTGTGTGGAATCCAGAGTCCTGTGGATCCCAGGAGTGGGCTGGACTATACATGGTAATGAGGGAATGTCTTCTCTTCTCGGGTCCACAAGGGGGCGCAGTTTCAAAGGCAAGAACTTCCCAGTGCCATACCTCCACCCGTGTCTCCATCCAGGATTTTAGATGTCTTTAACCTTCTCCGCGTGGGGAAAAAAATCAAACTTTCACTCACTCCAGCAGAAGTTTAAAGGAACTCCCTTCATAGGCTAAAAAAACCTGATTGGGGCAGGCATTATCCCCAGGTTAAAAGTCCCCTTCTCCCTCATCTGGGCAGACTCCATTTTCTGGATCCTCTTCCACGTCCTCCTGGGAGCTGCTTTTCTCTCTGTCCATGTCTTTCTCCTTTTCTTATCTCTCTGCCTAAATAAATCACTTTCTGCAAAACTCTTTGGGGTCCAATATTTACTTACAAGTGCACCGCGCCCGGCAGCGTCCTCTCTCCCGTTCTTGGGTGAGTGAGGGACCAAGAGCCTGAAAGGACACAGCCCACTGGGGAGCAGGCTGAGCCTCCCCAGGTCCCGGAACCTGGTTTCAGTAATGTGACATCTGATTTTCAAATAAGGCCTTCTTTAAGTAAGATCGATTTCCAGAACTTCTTCCTTTCTGGGGAAGGACTTCCTGTCCCACTCCAGCCAGTGCAGTGAGCAGACAGCATCCAGATGAGAGGGTCTGCTACAGGCTCCAAGGGCCACCTCACTCAAGGCCTGTCTCCTCAAGACAGGCTTCATCTGGTTGCTGAACCCAGTGGGGATACGAAGTTGGCCATTTCTGCTCATCTCCCAACCAGAGGAATGTGGGACACTCTGGTTGGGACTGTCCCACATACTGACTCACGGTCCCTGATGAATGATCCAGGCCTGTCTTTGCACAATCCTGCTTCCTCCCTCCCCTTCACAGATGCTATGGCTAATCAACTTTTGCAGCCTGTATTATTTCCCATTTTTGCCCTTATTGGTGGCCAATCTGTACAGGTCTGCTGCAACCTCAATTCTTGCCTCCTCAGAAGAAAAATCCAACTGAAGGACATGAGGCAGAAGAAGAGACTGTAGCAAGTTTTGGAGCAGGAGGGAATATGTATTAGAAAGCTTAGGGCAGGAATGAAAAGAAAGTAAAGTAAATTTGGAAGAGGGCCAATTGGGTGACCTGAGTTCAAGTGCTGGGCTTAACTGTTTTACTCAGGGTTAAACCTGAGTAAAAAGTATGTTGGCATATTCCAGGTTCTTGGGTTTCTTTCTTCCCTGATTCTTCCCTTGCAGTGGGCTGTCTGCATGCAGTTGCCTGCGGGCACTTGGGAGGGGAGCATGCACAGTGTGGTCACTGGAGTTGGGAGCATGCTCACTTGAGGTGTTCTTCCCTTACCAGCCAGATGTCCCTAGGAGGTCATAGACCAGTTAAGCTCCGCCATTTTGCCTCTTAGTGCACATGTGTGAACCCACTCTCCCAGCTCCTGAGATCTTATCAGTAGGCTGCTGATCACTAGCTTCGGGTGTTTCTGTTTATTAGGAGGTTACCTTTCCCTGGCACTGGCTGCAACTGAGAGAGACAGTTAACAACTGCCTGACCATCACCTGATGGTTGGCTGACATTCCTGGCATGGGGAGCAATAAGAGAAGGAGTCCTCTCCTGCCCTGCTTGTGTCTGTCTAGCTACCTACTATAACAGTGCCATAACACATTATCAGAAGTTTAGTGATGTAAAATGACACAAATTTATTACTTTTTGGTACTAGAGGTCAGAAGTTACCAAGGCAACTTGTTGGTAGGGACAGAGGCCTTCTGGAGGCTGTGAGAGAGAATCAGGTTCCTTGCCTTGTCCATCTTCTACAGGCTCCCTGCCTTCCATGGCTCATGACCCCAACAACTTCCACTACTATCATCAGTATTTCTCCCTCTCTGATCTTTCTGGCTCTTTCTTAGGAGGATGCTTGTGGTTACAGTGGACCCACCTGGACAACCCAGAATATTCTTCCCATAGCAACATTCTTAACCTATTCCTATCCACATGGTGTGTTGCCATGTTAGGTATATTCACAGGTTTCTGGAATGAGGACATGGCTACCTGTGGGGGACCATTATTCTGTCTACTACACACTCCACACTCCATCTCTGCATCTGCTACTGGGAAACAGAACACATGCCAACAATCTAAAAGCAAATATAAACAATACATACAAAATAGAATATATTAACATATAATTAGAATATATTTGCTAAGAAGATCTGTGAAGATCCTTCAGTCATAGGTATGTGGAGGATATTTTATTTGTGTAAAAATTGCCCAGTTTGGCAAGATAATTCTGAGATGGTTGCAGGATATTTACATTGTTGTGACCACAGATATACTGCAAAATACAAAAACTATAAGAAATCAAAGACAGGCTGGGAATGGTGGCTCACGCCTGTAATCCCAGCATTTTGGGAGGCCAAGACAGGCGGATCACCTGAGGTCAGGAGTTCAAGACCAACCTGGTCAAT
>CAUYQU010075052.1:0-14013 GCA_963574635.1 Cheracebus regulus
CAATAGTGGGTTAACAAAGTCATAAAAAACAGGAACAGAAAATAGCTTTTTAACACAATTAAACACCTCTTTCTTAGCAAAACAGAGAACAGACACAATGTCTTCTCAGACCACATAGGTATCACATCATTGTCTAGTAAAGTTATTTTCATATATCCTTTGATTGCAGTTCCGGCTTTCCCATAGCTCGACTGCCTCCAACAGGAAACTGTATCCGGGCTCAAGCTCACCATATGGCGAGGCCCAATTCCGAGGGGTCTCACTTGGGAACAAACCCCACATGTGTGTCTGTGTGTGTACCCTTGCATGAGGGAGGTAAGAAATATGCCAGCAGCTGACTATGGTGGCTCACGCCTGTAATCCCAACACTTTGGGAGGCTGAGGCAGGAGGATTGCTTGAGTTCAGGAGCTCAAGACCAGCCTGGGCAACATAGTGAGACCTCATCTGTACAAATTTTTAAAAAAAAATTTAGCTGAGTATGGTGTTGCATGCCTTGTAGTCCCAGCTACTTGGGAGGCTGAAGTAGAAGGATCACTTGAGCCCAGGAAGTTGAGGATGCAATGAACCATGATTGTACCATTGCACTCAGCCTGGGTGACAGTGTGATGAGATCCTGTCTCAGAAAAAAAAGAAAAGAAAAAAAAATGTGCCAGTAATACACAAAACGATTTATATACCATAATGAAATGAAAACTGCCCCAGGAATGCAAAGTTGGTTTAATATCCAAAAACCAATGAATGCAATATAGTACGTTAATAAAATAGTGAACAAAACCACGTAATGAAGTCCATAGACACAGAAAAATCACTTGACAAAACCTAACACCCTTTCATCATAAGAACACTCAATAAACTAGAAATAGAAGAGAACTTTCTCAACCAGATAAAGCATGTCTAAGAAAAACCCACAGTTAAAATCACACTAAATGGTGAGAGACGTATGCTTTCCTCTCGGTGCCAGGAACAAGACAAAATGTCTGCTCTTGACACATGTATTCATCATTGTACTGGAAGTTCTAGTCAGGGAAATTGGGAAAGAAAAATAAATACAAGGTATTCAGATCAGAAAGGAAGAAGTAAAACCATCTCTATTTGGAGATGGCATGATCTGTCTATAGAAAATTCTAAAAATTCCACAAAAATATTAGAGCCAGCAAACAACTTCAGCAAGATTGCAAAATACAAGATCAACATTTAAAAATCTATTGTATTTCTATAAAATAGCCATGCATAATCTAGAATAAAATTAAAATAACTCCACTTATCAAAAAGAATAAAATATTGAGGAATAAATTTAAACAAGTACAAGACTTGCATACTGAAAGCAGGAGGAGAAAGAGGAGAAGGACAAGGAGAGGAGGAGGAGCAGAAGGAGGATGAGGAGACAATGTGTTCAGGATGTCCCATGATTCCCGAGGCCTGAAGCCTCCTGTCAGGTCAGGCATCCCCTGTCCCTCCTGTCTGTACTCCTGATCTGCCGCCTTCAGCTTGCACCTCAGATTCAGTCTGCTCAGGCATGGAGGTGATATGGTGTGAGAGTCAGTCTGGGTGTACCAGCTGTTCTACACACTGGCCTGGCGAAGTTATTTTCAACTCCTCCTGAGCCAGCCATGAATGTAAGGGAGAACTCTGCATGGGGTGCAGTTCCCTCTGGGCACTGAGACCAGCTACAGAGGCCACCCAGGGCTGGGAGAGCCCACAAGTCCAGGCAGGAAGGGCTGTGGCTGAGGCCAGCTGCAGATCTCAGCCTGCAGGCCCTGGAGGGTCAGAGTGTGGCCCTCAGGGTTGTGGGGCCTCTGAGCAGCCTCAGGTCTGTGCCCCTGAAGGCCTCGCCTCTCAGGCCCGGTGCTTCAGCGCAGTCCTCAGGGCCTGCAGGATGGCATCCTGGCTGGTCTGCACGTTGTAGTGGCTGAGCTGCAGGAGGCGCTCGAAGTCTTCCTCCTTGTAGGTCATGTTGAACAGGGCGTAGGGGGAGGTGGCCCTGGTGAGATCTACCTGGCCAGCCTGGAGCTCGGCTGGGCTGCGCTGGACACCTACCCAAGGGTGGGAGGGGTGTCAGGAACAGGTTGCCAGGGCCTCCACAGCCCGGCAGCGGCGCACGGAGAGGGCTGCCCCCACTGGAGGGGCCCCTGCTTTCCTCCCAGCTCTCTGAGTCCTTTCCCGAGGAATACAAGCGTGGGGGCAGTGTGCTCTGTGGATGGGTACTATTTGGTAGTAGAAAATACAATTTCGTGTTTGGTTTCCTTGCGGAGTGACACTCCTAATGCTATCAGGCAGCCCCACGTCTCTACATTGCTTGGGGGTAAGGTGGGAACAGCCAGAAGTGGGACGTCAGCTGGGTTTGTGAATGGATGCTTAGAAGTCATGCTGGCAGCAAGAATTTGTTGAGAGATGAAAGTTCTTTAGAATTCTCAGATGTGGCTGAGCATGTTCAGAGGACAGCTGGGAGATCTGGAATCATGGTGGGAAGCAGAAAGCCGGGGATATTGCGTGAAGGCAGCAATGAGTTTTTCCCACCGAAAGGAAATAAAATTCTGATGAGTTGGTGAGAAGAGAGGATAGGAAGGAATGCGATGGGGGTTTCAATTTCGGGAGCCCCTGAGGAGAGGCCCAGCTCCCTGAGAAGGGCCCCAGTGTGGGCTGCAGAAGGATGATGGAGAGGCCAGCTGAGTCCCCCACAGAGCAGAGCAGCAGAGGAGGAGGGCGGGGGGCACCAGCACAGGAGAGAGGCCACAGGAGGCCGGCGTCGTGCAGAGGGGACCCCCGTACAGCGACCCTGCAAACAGAGGGCCTGCAGGGATGTGGGCATCAGCAAGGAGGCCAGGGTGGGCTCCAAGGCCTGGGTGGGTCTAGCCTGAAGGCTTCTCCTGGCAGACTTGCTTTCCTTCCCTCTGCTGGGCAGTGGGGGGCCCAGGGCGGGAGTGTGAGGGGCCAGGCAGCCTGGCTGTTCAGGAGGGGCTGCCTCACCGGGGGCTGAGTGGTCCTTGAAGGAGGCATTGACCAGCGGGAAGTGCAGCAGGATCGGGGCCTCTGGGCAGGCGGGGTCTGAGAACAGGTGGCACTCCCTTGGCTGGTGCTGGTCCTGAGGGCTGGGTTCCACCCGGGGGAAGGGCAGCCCCCGGGCCCGGCAGTACAGCTCCGTCTGCTGCAGCGCCTGGTGGGGAGAAGGTGGCTTGGAGAGAGCCAGGCCAGCCCAGGACAGCTCCAGCCCACACGGGCTGCCTCAGTGTCAGGACAACAGCCTGGCTCTGTCAGGGCCAAGCTGCAGAGTGACTCGGAGGGAGACCCAGGGGAGTCCAAGGACCCCGGTGGTCTGCAGTGTTGTTTGGTTAAAATCTTTAAGTGGGGTACAAACCTAACCCCAAGCCCCCAAACCCCAACTCTGGAGTGCTATTGCTGGATTGTTCAAATCCCAGAGCCAAGAGGGGACCCACATTTGCACACAGTCTGCAAGGGAAGAAGTCTGGGTTGGGGGGTGATGGACATGGAAATGCTTAGGGTCTCCTCTCAGCTCTTTGCAGTTGTTCTTTGGAGTGGGTGTGGGGATGTCTCTCCCTGTTGAGCTGTCCTGGGACCCAGGGCCCCTGCACCACCATACCCTTCCCAAGTGAAGACCCTGGCAGAAGCCAGAAAATCAAGGTCTGACACCTCTCCTTCCCTTCGGGACCTGAGTGGTGTAGGGTAGTGGCTCAGTGGCCCTGCTGCTCGCCTCTGGAGCTTGGCCTGGCTGGGCAGAGGGGTTCTCTGGGGTGACCAGAGTACCTCAAAGGGCGCAGATAGGGAGTAGTCGAAGGAGAGGATGAGGTCCAGCCTGCGGCCCGGCCGGAACATGGAGGGGCAGCTGGTGTTGATGAAGTAGCAAGCGTCCACCAGGCAGAGCTGAGGCTCCTTGGGGGTCAGCTGGCTAGGCGTGGAGTCAAGCTGGCAGTCTGTTGGGAAACGTAGGATGGTCAGAGGCCGCCACCGTGCCACGGGTCATCCAGGTCCCCTCTGTCCTCTGGGCCACTCCCTGAATGTGCATGCCACCCCAGCCCTGCCCCAGGACCTTCCAAGGGGATCTTCTCCAGGCCATGCCCCAGAAGAGGATGCTGACCTCCTAGGCCTCTCTCTGCCAGTCCCTGCCACACCACCCAGAGTCCAGTCTTGCGTCCGCCTGGCCACGGCCCTTACCTGCCCAGGTGGAGAAGTCCCTGTGGCCGCAGTAGTTCTGGTGCAGCTGGAGACCCTGGAGGAAGTTGGAGCTGTGCTGGTGGAGGGGCCTGCCAGTCAGGAAGCCTTTAAATGCCCGGGCCAGTGCCGTTCCTGGCTGCAGCCACGAGGCCCCCAGCCACGAGGAGGTCCCTGAGGAGGTGGAGGGCTCCTTCTCTGAAGCCAGAGAAACAGACATTGGTCCCTTCTTCCCTTCACTTCTTCCCTCAGACCCCCGCACACTGCAAGCAGAGTCTGAAGGAGCAGCCTCATCCCGGGCCCCTCAGCTCCTGCTTCCCACCTAAGCTCCTGGTCTTGTCCTTGATGTGTTGTGTCCAGGCCTCCCCAGAGCTGGTGAGGTCATACCAGGCATCCAGCAGGTTCAGGGAGAAAATGTTGCTCCAGATGGCTGAGGGAACCCCAAGAGAGGTCAGCCTGATGCCCCAGCCAGCGGCCCTCTCACAGGTGCTGATGGGAAACGGGGGTGGGGAGAAGGCTGCCCCTATGATGCCCCCCCGTGCCACCCACCTGTACTCCTCATCCTGAGGTTCTGCCCCACCTGAGCCACAGAACCCATGTCCATTCAGACGCCTGGCCCAGGGCCACCCAGGGCCTTCAGAGCCACCACTCTCACCCTCCAGAAAGCAGATCCGGGGCTCAGGGGTCCTCCTCATCAGCCGTCCCATGAAGAACTCGGAGCCGAAGAGCTCAGGAGGGATAAAGGCTCCGTACTTCAGGAACCCGACCTCATAGGGAGAGAACTCAACCCACTCTAATGGGGTGGGAGGGAGAGGTGGGAGTGTGAGGGGAGTGGATGGCAGGAGCCCCAACTCTGGCCAAAGGTATGCCCCCAACAGGCCTCAGCACCCTGTGCCTGGCGCCAACGCAGCAGACGTGGGGAGCGTGCAGTCCCTCTCAGTCCCTGGTCCACACCCTCAAGCTCTCCCCACTCCCATGCACAGAGAGCTCCCCTGAGCCCTCAGCACCACCGCCCTTCCCATAGGTTGGGCATTCTGTACAGAGTTTCCAGCTTGAATTCTCTCGGGACTCTCGGGGTGCAGAGGGTTTGGGGGGTGGAGCATGTGGGAGGGGGAGTGGGAAGAACTGTACCCTTGAAGTCCAGTGTCTCCAGATTGTTCTCTTTGACATTGAGGCTCAAGTAGAGGGGTAGAGGGTTCTGACCCCGTTCCAGGGCAGCTCTCTGTCCTGATAGCTTCTGATCCATCACCTGGGGCCAGAGGGTGTCAGGGCCTAAGTGAGGCTGGGAGCACCCTGGAGGCAGCAACTCAGGTTGGGGTTGAGGAGGCAGCTCCTCCAGTGGGATCTGGGGGCCATGCATGGGTCAGTTCCCACTCCTGTCCCCGTGTTCTGACCAGCCCCAGATACAGGGTCCCTGGACAGGGCGTGCAGTCTGCGTGCTGCGTTTCTTCAGGGAGGGCCATTCACAGGGACCACAATGCCAGCAGGCTTCCAGGCCCATCTTCATGGGTTTAAGGGTGAAGTGGGTGTCGATATTGACACACAGAAACAAGGCGCACACACACATACACATATTGCTTTTCAGAAAGGACCCAGCAATGCCCTTTGTGCAGACACTGTAAGCTATGCTGGGGGATGGACTGCCCCCTCTTTCAGGTTCACCTTAATGCACTTCAAGTTTCAGCCCCTTCTGAATGCTTTCCTGACATCCTTGACTCCCAGTTTGTGCCCCATTGTTTATTCTTGCCTTCTGTTCTTAATTTCCTCTTCAATAGAGCTCCAAGCTCTGTCTTTGTTTTACTTTATTTTATTTTGAGGCAGGGTCTCACTCTGTCACCCAGGCTGGAGTGCAGTGGTGTGATCTTGGCTCACGGCTACCTCCACCTCCCAGGCCCAACTGATCCTCCCACCTCAGCCTCCCGAGTAGAGTAGCTGGGACTACAAGTTATGCTCGGCTAATTTTTGTATTTTTGTAGAGATGGAGTTTTGCCATGTTGCCCAGGCTGGTCTCAAATTCCTGAGCTCAAGCAATCCACCCTCCTTGGCCTCCCAAAGTGAGCCACGGCACCCGGCCTAAACTCTGTCTTTAACGGCAAAGACTGTAGCTTGCTTTTTGGGGGAACTCCCACAGAGTCCCTGAATTCTAGGGGAACAGAAAGACCTCATTCTATGCTGAAGTAGAGTTGCAAATAGAGCTCTTCCCAAGCACCAGCAAGGCTAATGGTGCCTGCCTGCAGCGCCACCTTGAGAAGGATTCTGCCGCCACAGCTGAGATTGATGCTGTCAGCCCTAGGTTGTTCCTACTGGGCAGTACATGTACCATGACTATGTTATCCCACCTTTGGGCTCTCCAAGCTGAAAGGAGGTCTAGTCCTAGAGGCTTCCAACCTGCCACAGCAGCCCTTATCATCAGATTGACTCAGGGAATGTGTGTATGTGAGAGCATGTAAAGCATGTGGGCATCTGGGTCTCCACTGAGAATCAGCCTGTTGGAAGTCACTTTGGAATTTGCCTTTTAAAAACCCTCAAATGATCCTGATGCCCAGCCAGGTGTGAGGATTCCTGCCCAGCCTATCCAAGGAGGATCCCTCTCCCACGTCCATGGCAAAAACCCAATACACCCAGTGTGTATGTCCTCCTCACTGGCAGCCCTTCTGTCCTGGACGAGAGCACCGCTGTGTCCACCACAGTCATCTTTCCAACCCATTCGTCAATGGTCCCCAGGATGAGTTATAGAGAATTCACAGGAAATCTTTAAATAGGGCCTGATCTCCCGCCACTGATGATGGTGGTTTATGTACAAGTCAGTCCTTAGATACAAATGTGTAAACATGATCCCTTCTCAAAGTCTTTTTATTTAGAAACCCTGTTTGTTGCTCTTTTGATGCATATGATGAGGGAAAATGTGTCCTTTTACTACAGTTGCACAATTTATGCCCTAGGGAAAGCTCTGGAAAAAGGTCAGCACACCCCTCTATCTACTGAAACAGCACCCAGTGTGTCTCATGGCTCATCAGTAAGCTGTGGCAAGACTCTCAGCTGCTAACCCCCAGTTTACAAGCGAGTAACCTCAACCCTGCAAAACACCATTCTGATGATTTGAGGGTCCCACGGGAAGCACTGGAGCTTGGTGCAGTACTGGTCATGCAGACTAAAGGGTGTGCAAAACCTTTTCTTCACAGTTGAAGGAAAGTGTGCCAGCTCTTAACTCAGGAAAGCATAAGAGCAACACTCTGAGTCTCTCTCTGAGGAATGATAAGCAGCTTTTAACAGTTTGTACTTGCCAGAAAAGACTGATGGAAAAAGTTTCAAAGAGATGAGAATTTGAGAAGCACTGATTACAGCTAGTGTATTTGATGAGTGGGTTTTTATACAAACCTAATCAATATTAGAGATGTATGTAGACTAATAAAGTTATTCTGAGCAAAGTTTCAGGGTATGATAATTCTTAATATTAATGAAATTGTGATTTGTCATAAATGGAGTTATTTTTCTGATGTTGTAAAGTGACTTTTGGCACTTTAGATTATTATATCATAGAGGAATTAAATACCTGTTTTGATCTAAGGCTTTAAAAAACCAGAAATCAACATTAAAATTGCCTGAATAAAACATTATTTTGTAAAGTCTACAATGAATGTTAGTTTTAAGAGGTAAGCTTTGATAA
The DNA here is from genome assembly GCA_963574635.1 of Cheracebus regulus. Classification (NCBI taxonomy): domain Eukaryota; kingdom Metazoa; phylum Chordata; class Mammalia; order Primates; family Pitheciidae; genus Cheracebus; species Cheracebus regulus. The sequence continues at coordinate 7,836 of CAUYQU010075052.1, forward strand.
CCAAGAAGAAAAGAAATAATAAATGGAAAACCTTTCATATTGGGAAAAAAATTTAAAAATAGCATAAGTGATTTTTTTTTTTTTGACAAAGCCTCACTCTAACGCCCAGGGTGGAATGCAGTGGCATGATTACAGCTCACTGCAGCCTCGACTTCCCATGTTCAAGCGATCCTCCCACTTCAGCCTCCTGAGTAGCCGGGACTACAGGCATGCACCACCACACCCAGCTATTTCTTTTTGTAGAGATGGGGGTCTCCCTATGTTGTCCAGGTTCATTTTTAAGAATATATAGATGTCCCATAATATCACAAGCATTTCTATTTTTGTGAAAAATTAAAAAATTGTCTTCTAAAAAAATGCCTATAAAGCTTACACATAAAACCATGCATTAAGTCATTACTGGAGGATCCAATGGTAATTAAATAAAAGTCTACTTTATAGCCTAGGATCAAACTGCATTTTCTATCACCTTGTAAAGTGAACTGTTAAAACAAGCTTCTCCCATTCTATAGTAACTAATCGCTGCCACCAGGCAGGAAAGTCAGTTATTAAAATGCAACACCTTCAAAGCTGAATATGAACTTAAACAGTAGCTCCAAAGAATACACAGGACATAGTAATAAAATGAAAATATTTCCAGTAATTATGTTGGCTTTATAAATTCAATGCCATTTCAATAAAAATCCCAACAACATTTATCAGAAAGCATGACTAGGTGATTTTATCATATAATTAGAACATCAGGCTGGGTGTAGTGGCTCACACATGTAATCCCAGCACTTTGGGAGGCTGAGGCAGACAAATCACTTGGGGCCAAGAGTTCAAGGCCAGCCTGGCCAACATGGTGAAACCGTCTCGACTAAAATTACAGAAATTAGCTGGGTGTGCTGGTGCACACCTGTAGTCCCAGCTACACGGAAGGCTGAGGCACAAGAATGGCTTGAACCACAGGCAGAGATTGCAGTGAGCCGAGATTGTGCCATTGCACTCCAGCCTGGGCAAGAGAGAGAGAGAGAGAGGGGGGAGGAGGAGGAGGAAGAGGAAGAAGAGGAGGAGGAAGAGGAAGAGGAGGAAGGGGGGATGGGAAGGGGAAGGGAAGAAAGAAACAGCAAAGGGGCAAGTACCACCAAGAGCATTCTGAAGAATTCAAGTGAAGTGGTAACTTAGCCTACCAGACACCAAGATTTATCACAAAACTTTAGTCAGTGTGCTCTTGGCACAGGGAAAGATAATCTGTCCTGTTGGAACAGAAGAGGGCACTCAGGAAGAGTCCCAGGAATATAAATATATGAAAAATATATGAAAGCTGATACATGACAGAATTAGCAATACAGGTCAGTGGAGAAAAAATTCAATAGATGAGACTGGGAAAATTTGTTAATAATGTGAGAGAAAAAGAAATGTATCCCTGTCCACATGATACCTGGAGATAAATTCTTGGATTGAAGTCCTATTAGTAATAAATAAATCTTTTAAAAATTTTATAAGAATGTATAGAAAGATATTTTATCACTTTGGGCGAGAGAAAAGGAAGACCTCCCCCCTCAAAAACACAAACCATAAAGAAGAATGATAAATTAGATTATATTGAAATTATAGATTAAAACCATTAGAACTAATGAGGATTCACATCAAGAATATATAAAGAATTCCTATAAAACAATATGAAAAAGACAAACAGGAACATGAAAGGGATTTGAATAGGTAATTAATGGAAGAGGAAGCCTAAATGATAAATACGCTTGAAAACATGAGCTGTTTAACTAAAAATCAAAGAAATGCAAAACTATGATAAATGTTCCTTTCATACCCCATGTTAAACAAAAAATTTAAAGTCTGTGCAGGATATAGAGAAAAAGCAACTATTACACACTAGTAGTGGGAGTGTGAATTAATACAACTCCTTTGGAGAATGGTTTGCCCGTAGCTAGGAAAGTTGAAGGTGTACAAACCCAGTGGCCTAACAATTCAACTACTGGGTATGTATCCTGAAGACTTAGAGAATCTCTAATGCAGGTGTGCAAGGACACTTGTACAAAATTGTTCGCAAATAATGTCACATTTTTCTTAAGGATATATATGTTAAAACATTGTGAACTGGAAAACCTAGAGGAAACAGATAAATTCCTGGACACATTCAACCTACCAAGATTGAACTATGAAGAAACAGAAAAGCTGAACAGACCAATAACAAGCAATGAGATTGGAGCAGTAATAAAATGTTGCCCATCAAAGAAAAGTTAAGGACCTGATGGCTTCACTGCTGAATTCCACCAAACATTTAAAGAAGTAATACCAATTATACTCAAACTATTCCAAAAAACTGAAGAGGAGGGAATACTTCCAAAGTCATTATCCAAGGTCAGAACTACATGGATACCAAAGCCAGATAAGGACACAAACAAAAAAGAAAGCTACAGACCAAGATCCTTGATAAACATAGATACAAAAGTTCTCAACAAAATACTATCATACCAACTTCAGCAACATATCAAAAAGATTATTCACCATTGAGCACGTGGAATTCATCCCAGGAATGCAAGGATGGTTCAACATAGACTAATCAATAAATGTGATACATCACATCAACAGATATAGTTGGGATCAGTGTCCTGGTTACATTATCAAAAATGCCTTCCTCAGTCTCACCTCGTTCTTACCTCTCCTAGGACCTTTGAAAGCTATCTTGCTATTATTAATCTTTGGCCTTGTTTCATTAACCTCTTAGTAAAGCTTGTGTCTTTTAGATTACAACAGTTCCAGGTAAAGAAAATGCTGGCACAGGGCTTCCAATCTATCCAGCCTACTGACCAAGAGAATGTAAGTATTCTGCCTCTGGGCTCCTTAGATCAGTTTTCCAGAGATTTTTTTACTCCTCTGCTGCTTGACCAGGACCTACCCCCATAAAATAAGCAGGAAGCAGTTATAATAGACAGATTTCCACCCTTCTACAGCCTGTTAAGATTAAGAGTGTCTAATCTCTGAGACATGAATGAAGTAGGAGGTGGGGCTCGACTCTGCAACCAGACTGGAGACTGGCTGAAATAGGTAAAGGCTGAAAGCACCTCTCCATAAGACATGCTCACCAGTATCATGACAGTTTACTCCTTCACTGGCAACAACCTGGAAGCTACTGCCCTTTTTCTAGAAATTTCTGAATAACCTACTCCTTAATTTGCATATAATTAAAAGTGGGTATAAATGTGACTATGGAACTGCCCCTGAGCTGCTGCTCTGGACACATTGTTGATGGGTGGCCCTGCTCTGCAGGAGCAGTCACAGAGCTGTAACACTGTGCCCTCAATAAAGCTGTTTTTTCTACCACCAGCTAGACCTTGAATTTCTTCCTGGGGGAAGCCAAAACCCCCATGGGCAGAACCCCAGTTTTGAGGTTCCCTTGCTCTGCAACATGATGATAAACCTAAATTTCAAAGTCAAGATGACATCAAAAACAGGGGCTCTTCCATGCTGCAGGAAATGTGCATGCGCATGTCAGCTGCTAGGGAGTCCTACCTTGGCCCCTGGGGTGTACATACACCCCTCCCCACATGCACAGGCGCCCTACCTGGCCGTGCAGCATGGACTCCAGCACCAGCGCCCACAGGTCCACAAAGGTGGTGGGGTGGCCCTGCTCAGCCCGCAGCTCCAGCTCCCTGCGGTAGCTCACCAGGCGCTCTGGGGAAAAGACCTCCAGCTTGCTCTTGGTCAGGTGCTCCCGGGTGTGTCTGATAGGCCCCTCCAGGTCCCTCTGCGACCACTCAGGGTCCCCGTACAGGTAGGCCATTGTCCTGGGAGAATGAGGAGACAGAGCAATAGGGGCCGAGGCCCAGCATGGGGAGCTATAATGCCTCCTTCCCACCCTGCAGCTTCTCCTAACACGTGGCTCCTGCCGCCACGACTCTGCCCATCTGGGAAATGGGTCTCAGGGCTTTCTCTCCTTCCAGATCAGCACTGTCCAATATTAATACAATGTGAGCCACACATGGAATTTTAAATTTCCTAGTAACCACATTAAAAAGATAGAAAAGCCTGTAAAAATTAATTTTTAATATTTTATTTAATACACTATATTGAAAATTTTTTATTTCAACATGTGGGACCCCAGTCCCATGTAGTGTGCACTATGGCCCCGTCTGGAGCTGCGTCAACTGAGAATCAGAGGAGATAAGCTGCTCAGGGTCAGCCAGCCAGTAAGTGGTGCTGCCGAGACTCAAACCCAGCTCCTTCTGAGTCAGTGACCTCACAGCCCTTCAGTAACCTCCAGAATGCACTTCCTCCGCTGCCTTGCTCATGGCAGGGCTTCTGTAAATGCCTGTTTCCTTCCTTGTGGGAAAGCTGCTTGGCTCCTATCAGATCACACTGCTCACACCCACTTGGCCTCCCCACACAGAGGGTCCCTCTGGTGTCCACTCTGTCCCGCTAGGGGCCCTGATTGTCTCTGCCATCCAGTCCCCCAGGATCCTCACCACGTAGAGCCGGAGGCACCACTGAAGTAGGTCACACAGTCCAGAAGGCCCAGCTTCTGCAGGGCCAACAGGTGGCCATAGAGTGAGGTCATGGCCCGGGCACCTCCTCCTGTGGCCATGATGCCCACAACGGGTACCTGGACCACACACGGACACAGGCTGGATTAACAAGGAAAGGGACCAGCTGCCTCCTGTCTCACACAGGCCCCATCCTGCTACCTGTCTCCAGGGAAGGGACTGCAGGATCAGGGCCTGACAGAGTCAGGGTTAAAGCTGGGTCCAGCCCTCCTCTGGAAGCAATGGCTCTCAGCCCAGGATGGAACTCCCGAGAGTCAGAACCCCAAAGCCTAGCCACACTCCCATGTCTCCCGACACATGCCCAGTCTCCACTGACTGGAGTTTCTGGAGAGGCATAGGAATCAGGTACTCCCTTATGGCCAGTCCAGGATATCTGTACCCACATCCCCTGCGCCCCAGACCTCATCCTCCTGCAGGTCTCCGTCCAGCTGCAGGGCCTGCTTCAGGGCCTTGGCCACCACCTGCTTCCTCCTGCTCAGGAAGGCCTGCTCCTCTGCACACAGATTGAAGCTCAAGTGCATGGCCAGCTCCTTGGGGCTGCAGCAATGGAGGATCCAGGGGTCAGGGGACACCTGCATAGCTCAGCCACTGGCTGGCCAAGCCCAAAATGAGCTGCCAAAGAAGCCCCCTCCTCCAATCTCAAGGACCACCCTTGTCCACAGCCCTCCCCTCTGGCATGCCCGCCTCTCACTGTCCCCACAGATGTGAATGTCCCTTACCAGGTCTCTGCCTTGAGCTGCAGCCTCACTCCTGGGGCCTAAAATCAAAGCCAGAGACTGCTCAGATCCTCCTAGACCCTAAGCGCCACATGGGAATCCCCTGAGGCCTTGGTCTCCTTCATCTTCATTCTTTCTTTTCTTTTTTTTTTTTTTTTGAGATGGAGTTTCACTCTGCCGCCCAGGCTGGAGTACAATGGCACAATCTGGGCTCACTGCAACCTCTGCCTCCCAGGTTCAAGTGATTCTTCTGCCTCAGCCTCCCGAGTAACTGGGATTACAGGCACCTAGCACCATACCTGGCTAATTTTTGCATTTTTAGTACAGACAAGTTTTGTCATGTTGGCCAGGCTGTTCTCGACCTCCTGACTTCAGGTGATCTGCCTGCCTTGGCCTCCCAAAGTGCTGGGATTACAGGCTTGAGCTACCGCGCCCGGCCTCATCTTCATTCTTACTAGATGGGCATTTCCCATCCAGTTGAAGCTACTTACATGTGGAGCAGGAACATCCATGGTAACTTCCTTCCCGATGGTCAAGGGCCTCAGGGGCACAGTGAGGTGTTCAGTTGAGTTGTCTCCATTCCAGCCATTGCTTGTGGAGCTCTGGAAGGAAAATATCATTCATTCATTCATTCATTCATTCATTCAGCAAATCCTTACTGAGTATCTAGACTGTAATCCAGACATGTCTCTCCCTGATAATACAGATTATAATATTGATAAGTATTGTAATTACATTGATAAGTATCATACTTATAACTAGAAAATTATAAGAGCTAATATTTATCTAGTACAAAGGCATTGTTCTCACCAATTAGCATGTATAAATTCATAAAGACATGGGTAATGAACTGATGTTAGTAAGTGTAATGAAGGAAATAAGTGGTGTGATATGACAGTTTCTAATGCAACCAAAAGT
>CAUYQU010075056.1:0-205323 GCA_963574635.1 Cheracebus regulus
GGTATTTCTTTCGGATCTTCTCGCCCTCAGAGCGGCGCTTCTCGAACGGATGCTCTTCTTTATACACGAACTTCATCCTCCCGGGAACCGGGCTGGACCGGGCTGGGCTGAGGGAACCCGGGGGGGCCGGACGGGGGGCGGTGGCGACAGCGGCGACGGGCGGGCGGATTCAGCGGAGCGATCCACGAATTTGCGCCACTTCCCTATTCACCAACCCCGCCCCCGACTATCTGGACGGCCCCCCCGCTAAGATACGCCACCACCTCACCGGCGCTAACGCTGCTAGCGTAGCAACACCCACTGACCCGCCCCCTCACGCCATTAGCGTAATCGCTTTGGAATTAATGTGTGGGATACGCAGGTGACGTAGCAAAGATGGTTTCCGCTCATCGAAAATAACTCTAAACCTATTCCTCAACCTTCCCCTCAAGGAAGCTGGGGCTCAAGAGGAGTATGAGACGGTAATAATCATATGAGACTTGGTTCCCCAAGTTCCTTTCGGAAATAACGTAGAGGAACAGCAGAGACAATTCAAGGTTCGCTATTCACAAAACGCGTTGCTACGCTGAAGGCGGCCGTTGACACCTAAACAAAGTAGTACCCAAGTGACAGAGATGATCTCCAGAAATAAGAGTTCAAAAAGAAAACGGATGTTTCGAGAGATGTACAGAACGCTTGTGTGCCAGGAATGAGTAAGACCAATAGAGACTGGAGAGGAGGTCCGAGAGATAGGGACTAGGCCAGTGCGGAGGAACACCGCAGTGTTTGAGTGAAATCATGTGATCTCAGAAAGGGCGGAGCGTCACGTGGCGGGTGCGGGAAGTAGGGCCGGCTCGGGAGGGCGCCGGGGAGGCGGGGTCAGTTGGGCGACGTCGGGGAGGGGCCCCCTCCCTCCTCGGAGAGCGGAGTTTGGGGTGCTAGGCGCCTGGGGGCAGCGCCCGCTTAGCCTGTCCATATCGGTGCTCCCAGCGAAGCCCGACGTTTCTCTAGCTCTACGCCCTTCGGCCGCCCAGGTTTCTTCTTTCGGCCTTCAATAGCCTACTGCTCCGAAGGTATCCTTCCACTCCCCACCAGCGCGCCCATCCTGTCACTCGGCCCTTCCCGCCAAAGCATCTGGTGTCCACCTTCGCTATTGTATCCCCATGCTCAACACCACCTTTCCCCCTGCCCTCGCTAGAGTCCAGCAGGAGGCTCTTCCCCCTCTGCCCCGGAGATAGGGTGCATGTGAACAAAGTCCCCTCCCCTCACTTCCCAAAACCCCAGAGAAGGACCTAAGGGCCGCTTTGGTTTCAAAGTTATAATGCATGGTCTAAAAGAGAGGAAAGGAAAAAAAGAGACAAAACTGGTTACAGGTCTGAGGGAGTCTAAGGAGAGAAAAATAGGAGAGTAAAGGGGGACAAACTGAGGGAAAAACCAGTGGCCCAAAATCCCGGTATCCCACCCACAGCCCAGCCCTTGGAGCAGGAGTGAAGAATTAGATCAGTTTTGTACAAGAGTTTAAAAAAAAAATCAAATCACAACAAAGCTGACTTGGCTTCTCTTTGAGCCTCCTGGATCACCGTATGTCTGTCACTCTGGCCAGTCCTGCCTCTCCACCACAAACACTGTTTCAGCTCTCCTAGGCCTCCGCCTGTGTCCCAGTCTGGGGTTTCCACGGAGTGTGAACATGAAGTTAGAGTGAGGCTGCTTCAGAGCTCCCAGCCCATGCGTCCATCCAGACTCCAAGTGGAGTGCAGGGCTCCCAAGGGCAGCGAAGGGTGGGACGGGCAGACCTTGCCAGGCAGTCCTCACATTGGACAGGGCATCAGACGGCATCCCAAGGGCTCGCCCTCCCTTTCCCCCCCACCCCAACTCAGGTGGAGGGGGAGCAGCTGTCACCAGAGCCTATGTTGGTGAAGGTTTCGGCTCAGCACGGAACGGACATCAGCGGTGAACCTGGGACGACAATGACAATAACTTGCATAGGTAGAGTACCTTATACTGATACCCTCCTAACACTAATGTAAGGCGCATCACTGGAGGGGTGGGGCATACATTATTACCATATTCACATAATTAGGTAGGTCCAATTTGCCCACAGCCTACTAGCTATAGTGATGAGCTTTTAAGTAAGAAGACCTGGGTCCAAATGTTAAATTCTTAAGGGAAGAGAGCTAAGTAAAACAGGGCAAATGTTTTTTATTCCCTCTTAGGATCCCCCACCTCCTCCTTTCCTCAGAAATCCAAGTGTCCAGAGCCCACCTCCCTTACCTGAGGGCATCCAGCATCGGGAGCAGGTTGAGAAGGGCTGTGTCGCTGGGGTCACTGAACCAGGATTTGATGGGGATGGCATTGTCTAGGGTAGGTAGGTGAAAATGCAGATGAGAAAAAACAGAATTGAAGAGAGACTGGGTGTTTTTCTCTTACTGGAGGGAAGGAAGAATTATTACTTAAAAATATATACCTCCCACTACTGGAAGTCAACAACCTAAGTAAAACTTTCCTGATTTATGCTCCAAAATAAAATTTAGTTTTTTGGTTTTGTTTTTAAGACTCAGTCTCGCTCTTTTCCACCAGGCTGTAGTGCAATGGTGCAATCACGGTTAACTGCAACCCCCACCTCCTGGGTTCAAGCAATTCTCCTACCTCAGTCTCCCAAGTAGCTAGGATTACAGGTACCTGCCACCACACTTGGCTAATTAATGTATTTTTAGTAGAGATGGGATTTCACCATGTTGGCCAAGCTGGTTTGGAACTCCTGACCTCAGGTGATCCGCCCGCCTCAGCTTCCCAAAGTGCTGATGAAAAGAGGCAGAAGTCACCATGCATGGCCTAAAATGAAGTTTTAATCACCAGATCTCATACTTATTGATGCTTCTAGTCAAACTTATTGCCATTGTGCCTCACTTGAAATACACTTGGCCTGGCACAGTGGCTCACACCTGTAATCCCAACACTTCTGAGAGGCCAGGATGGGAGGATCACTTGAGCTCAGGAGTTTGAGTCCACCCTGGGCAACATAACGAGATCTCATCTCTACTAAAAATCAAAAAATTGGCTGGGCGTGGTGGTTCACGCCTGTAATCCCAGCACTTTGGGAGGCCAAGGTGAGCAAATCACGAGCTCAGGAGTTTTGAGACCAGCCTGACTAACATGGTGAAACCGTCTCTACTTAAAAATACAAAAAATTAGCTGGGTGTGGTGGCGGGCACTTGTAATCCCAGCTACTCAAGAGGCTGAAGCAGGAGAATCACTTGAACCCGGGAGGAGGAGGTTGCAGGGGGCCGAGATCGAACCACTGCACTCCAGCCTGGGCAACAGTGCAAGACTCCATCTCAAAAAAAAAAAAAAAAAAAATCAAAAAATTAGCTGGGCATGGTGGTACAAACCTATAGTCCCAACTACTGAGGAGGCTGAGGCAGAAAGATCACTTGAGCCTGGGAGAACAAGGCAGCAGTGAGTGAGCTATGATCATGACACTGCACTCCAGCCTGGGCAACAGAGTAAGACCCTATCTCAAAAAATAAATAAATTTTTAAAAAGAAAAAAATGATATGAGAAATCTGACTTATGAAATGGACATATATGATATCCCATTTGAAATAGGAAAATAACTTGCCTTTGGACTTATAGCAAACTAGGGATAAACTAGGGAATCCTAGCTCTCAGGGACCAAGGCCCAGGTCTCCTGCAAAAATACCTTCTCAGAACCATGTTCTGGTCCTTCCAGACTCACCCCCTTCCCCATACCTGGATGGCTCCTGTAAGCCCCTGGGGAGTTATCCAGGATCACAATGCTGGAGAGGTCACTGTGGACCACAGAGAGGTCCTTGATGTAGCTGCCCAACTCCAAAGTGCAGTGCTGGAAGACGAGGGATTATGTAGTAGGCCTCCCCCACACCCTCTCCAGGATCATTTACTCAAACCCAGATCCCTCCCTGGTGGCCTCCCTCCCAAGCCACACTCTTAGACCAGGATTCTAGCTTACCTGTCTGTAGTATCGCCTCTTAAGGATGCTTCTGCTATTGTCCAGTTTATCTGCCACAGCAGAGCCATAGATCTCCATGCTTGCTGTAAACACCACCAGCTCGTACCACTGGCTCACCTGAAATAGATTGGGGGAGAGGACGATGCCATACAAGGTGATTTTTCTTTTAGACATACAGTTATCTTTCAGAAGGGCAACAGCATAGTCCTTCAGGCCTTCCATCAACATCAGATGTCTCTGAGGACATGAAATTCTGAACCCCCAGTCCAAACCTCCAAACTCAGTGTTAGGCATACTACACTCTTAAGATTTGGAAATGTAAGAACAAGAGAGAAAGAAACCGTGGAAGAGTTACATCAGCACAACAAATGAACCCCAAGTACTAAAAGCCACTCCCCTACATCCCACAGCCTCCCCTCTCAAAAACTGCTCTTACCCATTTCTCCTCATTCTTTCCTCCAAATCCACTGAATTCCCAGAGCCCTAAAACCATTCTTTCATCACAGAGCTCCCTTTAGCTCCCCAAACTCACCACTTCCAAGAAGAAATCCACATGAGGCCTCTTATGTACAAAAAACCGGACAGGATGTTTGTCTATTACCACCTATAGAGGAACAAGATGGGCTGGGGGAAGTCCTGAACACCACGACCCAGGCCTGGAAAACACCTCACCCACCTGCTTCCCTCCTCCAGGCCGACACTGGTGCCAGGAGATGGAAACTCTGGGACTGGGAAAGGGTGTCCAGGTCTGGGCAGAGTAACAGATGTAACCATTTCATCACTCCCCACCGCCACACACCTTGAGGATGAAGTCAGGAGGTGTTCCAGGCCGGACTGTGGGCCTCAGGACTCCATCATGGTGGGAGTGAATAAGTGTCTCATCCAGATCCAGCACCAGGATCTTCCTCTTCACCTGGGCTGAACCACAATGAGAAGGAATAATATTGACCAACCTCTGGCCCAGAGCTGGGCCCCTACTTCAACTTAAAGGAGGCTTCCCACCACGTACTTACCTAGCCGATTCCGGGACACAGGAGACAAGGGTAGGATATCATATCGAACAGTTTGGTACTGAATTACCTAGAAATAGCACAAAAGAGGATTGGAACCCTTGACAAGGAAGTCTTCCCCAGTAACAGTAACAGGTAGCACAGACTGAACATTTACCACAGGTACTGGGTATGTGACTTAGGATTATTTCATTTAATCCTCAAAACAACCCTGATATTACATTATCCCTGTTTTAAGGTAAAGAAACCGAGGCTACACAGTTAGGGATTATTTTAAGTTGTTTGTCTCCCTGTTTAAAATGAAAACTCCATGAGAACATGATTTTATCTAGATCATGGCTGTATTCCCAGTGCCTAGAATACTGTAGCAAAGGTGGTTAGTTAATATTAGTAGAATCAATGAAGTGATAGAACCAGGATTGTACCAATGCAGTCCAACCCAAGAACCTGCCCTCTTTTTTGTTTTTTTTTGAGACAGAGTCTCGCTCTGTTGCCCAGGCTGGAGTGCAATGGCGTGATCTCGGCTCACTGCAACCTCCGCCTCCCAGGTTCAAGCGATTCACCTGCCTCAGCCTCCCAAGCAACTGGTACTACAGGTGTCCACCACCACGCCCAGCTCATTTTTGTATTTTTAGTAGAGACAGGGTTTCACCATATTGTCCAGGCTGGTCTCGAACTTCTGACCTCATGATCCACCTGCCTCAGCCTCCCAAAGTGTTGGGATTACAGGCATGTGCCACCACACCTGGTCAAATCTGCCCTCCTATTATCCTGCTACGCTGAACAAAGAAACACACGACCCCCCCTGCCCCACCCCCATAACACAACCTTCACCCCAAGAATTATTTGTAGCAACTACCATCATCTCACATTGGGAACTGAGAGCCTCAGATTCCCTAGTGCACAGGGAGTAGGAGTCAGGGGAGGAGATCCCTGGGTCTTTAATGGGAATATAGAATGAGGGAATCCAGAGGTTGTCAGGTCAGCTAAGTTCCCCTGGCTAGAAGCCACCACGCCTATTTTAACCAGCCACCTGTCCACTTCTGTCTCTCCAAGTCACAAGTTCAGAGAACCTCAGCCCTCTGAACAGCCTCCTTATCCTGGTACCCAGGGTGAGGCAAAGAACACTGGATAGCCCCTGCCAGGCTGACTGGCAGGGTTTGGAGGCCGAAGTGAACTCAGGGCTGTAAGTCAGAGGTGAATAAGGGGCAAGGATGTCACCACCTCAGCCTTCCAGCTCTGCTTCTCCAAGCTTTCCCTAGGGACTCCTATTTCCTAATACACAAATCACCCCATGCAAAGCCTGGCAATTCCCTCCTCCACACTTTTCCTCAAAGGTAGAAACCCTCCTCAGTGCATCCCTAGGCCCCAAGCCACACCAGAACCAGGCTCTCCCTTGTAAACCAAAGGGCTCCCCGCCAGTCAAGATCTGCCCTTCTTTTCTCCCTGGGCCATGATGAGGTCCGAAACAGCTCGGGTGTCCATCCTTGCTATCTCGGGTTGCATATGCTGGGCATGTAGGGAATGCTCCAAGCATCTGCCAGAAAGGGGGTGGGGAAAGAAACCAGATTGGATGGGAGAGGAGGACAAAAGGCTGTGGGGTCAGTGCTGCCCAAAAGAGAGGAATTCTGGAAATAACTAACCTGTGGATGAGCTGAAGCACCACTCCATGTGCCCAGAAAACTGATGTATTAGAACAAGAAGATCACACAGAGAAGAAGCAGTCAACCCATAAAGAAAACCCCAGGAGGCTGGGCACAGTGGCTCAACCTAAGTACTTTGGGAGGCTGAGGCAGGCAGATCACTTAAGGTCTGGAGTTCTAGACCAGCCTGGCCAACATGGTGAAACCCCATCTCTACTAAAAATACAAAAAATTAGCCAGGTGTGGTGGTGGGCACCTGAAATCCCAGCTACTCAGGAGGCTGAGGCAGGAGAATCGCTTGAACCCAAGCGGTGGAGGTTGCAGTGAGCCAAGATCTCACCGCTGCACTCCAGCCTGGGTGAAAAAGTGAGACTCTGTCTCAGAAAAGAAAACCCCAGGAGCTAGGCCCACACAGATCTCAGCAGCTATGACCCTAAATTTTTCTTGGCTCCTAGCTCTTGCCTCAGGGGAATAGTGCTGCTGCCTAGAGCCACAACCATCCTGAACTGTTTGCACCCTAAATCAGGAAGTGGAAGTAGACTGGTAAAGGAGAGAATGAACACAAGGCCAGACCCATTTTCCCAAATCAGTTAAGTCAACCACCACTACCACTCAGGGCTTTCTGGAAATTTCCTGGACCCCAGGTCACCCCAACCTAGTTTTATTCTTTCAAACTGTATTGAGGTATGCTAAGGAGTACAGACTAAAGTACAGACCCAGAACCTCTGACCCCGCTTACTAAATTCTCCCCAGACTCCTTCCGAGGATTCTCCCTGGTGGTGATGAGACCACAAGAACACATTCATTAGGTGCTGTTAGCTGAAGGAGCTCTGACCTTGGAGAAAAGCTAAGGGGAAACAAACCTGGAGATGTTTGAGTACATCCAGACAGTATCCCTCAGAATGCTAGGGTCTCCTGGAGAAGCAAACATGCCCTCAGATTCAAGCCCTACAACTGAGCAACGCTGCCCTCTGACAGAGATACCTAGACTTTAATGGTGGGCACAGCACCCACCCTGAACTCCCTCCCACAATTAAAGAGGCCCATCATTAAAGCATCTGCTTTAGTCCTCAAATCCAGATACCAATACTCACACTATGAAATACATTTTCACGGCCTTTTTGGAGTTCTCTTAATGGGAACCGCAGGGGTTTCTCCTTCACACCCAGGGTTTTCCCAAGTTCCAGTCCGTTTGTAACATATGCACTCACACCCACCTCCACCCTTGACACACAAGTCGGTCTCTGCTTTGTTATGGGACCAAACACATACCAAGGTTCCAAATAGGGTCTTTCACAAGCCCACATCAACAGATCTGGCTGCCATCAAACAGGTGTTCCGCGCCTCTCCGTTTCTTTAGCAACAACTCCCGCTTTCTTAAAGAGCGCCCCACCCACCAGCTTAGCCCCCAAGAGTTGCCAAATCCTGTCCCATGTAGCCCCATCAAAACCCCCAAGTCTTGGTTCTATTACAAGGGTCTCCCTCTTCCCCAGCCCAAGCCCCGCTTAGGGTTCCCTAATTCTCTGGCGAGAAAAGTCCCCGCCAGGACTCCCTTCCTAGGCCCAAACAGAGGCCCGACACACCGAAAACCCGTGAGCACCGCGGACAGAGGTCCCCAACACCGCCAGCGCCCACCCTGGCTCACCGTGCGGATCTGCCTCCGCAAAAGGTAAATGAAGAAGCTCCAGAGCTTGGCGGCGAAGGCCACGAACGTGCGCAGCCCCAGCAGACACTGCGTCCGCATCATCCCGATGACCCCGGCACCGCCGGCCCCGGGGCCCCCGCGGCCCAGCTCCGCCAGCCCCCCGGGGGCAGCCCCCCGCCGCCGGGAGGGGGAACGGGGGCCCCGAGTGGCAGGAGAGGCTGCAGAGAGGGGCACGGAGCGGGCGGCTCAGAAAGCCACCCTGGGCTAGGGGAAAGCCCAGCGGAACCTGGAGCTGGGGGACAGGCGTGGGCAGCCCGCGGGGGCCCACATGGGCTAGGAGTGGCACCGACGGCTTCGGGGAAGTTGCCGGCCAAGACAGGTCGGGCTAGGATGGGGTCCTCTGAGACCAGGAGAGAAGGGAAAGGATAATTGGGGGAGGGGGCAATGGGGAAGGGGGCCAAGGAAAAGGGAGGGAGGGAAAAGGGAGGGGGAGGGGAAGGGGGAAAAACGGAGAATGGCCCGCTGCGCAGGCGCGCTAGCGGGCTACCCGCAGGAACGGAGCGGGCGGGGGCAGCGGCGCGCTAAGGGCAGCGACGGAGAACGGGCCTGCAGAGCGGAGGAGCAGGGAAGGAGGGGGAGGGGGAGCCGAAGGGCGCGAAGCGCTGGGCCCGAGCGGCCTCCCCCTCCCCGAGCTCGGGGGTCCTTTAGCCGCTGGGGAGCGGGGCTGCAGCCTCTGCAGCTGGGTTTCCCACTCTGACAGGCGCCATTTTACCGCCCAAAGGACTCCCTCCTCCTGTCTTCCCCCTCCTCTTCCCCTTTGACACTACTTCCGGTGGTGACGTGTATTCGCTTCACCAGGACTAAGTTCCCCCTGCGCGGTCTATGGGGGTAAGTATAAGGAAGGCCAGGAGCATTCCGAACGAGGCTGCAGTATTGCGCACGCGCAGGTGTCCACGGGGCGGGGCCTGAGGCAAAGCAGGTCCCGCCTCAAACTGCGTGGGCGGGGCGGAGTGACATCACTTGGCCCCGCAGTTAGGACCCTCGCTGGGGGCTTGTGGGTCCTCCTCCTCCTCCCACTGACAACTGCCCTAACTGCTCTTCCCGCCCCAGTCACAGTGAAAATGTAGACGGGGTCGTTGTACCTACGACTGTGCACCAGGGCTCGGGGAGGGGCGCCCCCCTGGGAATACTGAACATAATCACCTCTCCATAATATGTTAGGTCTTAATGGTGGGAGGACGCCTGAGTGCCCCGCCCCTTTCACTCCAGGGGTGGGGCAGTGGGTTATGACGCTATCAGAGGGCGCCAGAGCAGGCACCTGACGCGAGTTGGAGATGCTGGACTCGCTGTTGGCTCTGGGCGGCCTGGTGCTGCTTCGGGGTGAGAGCCAGAGGCACTGGGGAGTTCCGGGCCTGGCTGAGGGGATGGAAGTGGGGAGGAAGGGCCATGGGTCACAAGCTAAGTGTGGAGATAGCGACGGGCTCTCCATCCGTCGCTCTCACACTTTATCCGTCCCTCGCTCTGCAGATTCCGTGGAATGGGAGGGGCGCAGTCTCTTGAAGGCACTTGTCAAGAAATCTGCACTATGGTGAGTATCCCATGGTGTCTCTGCGGCCTACCCTGGATAGGGAGCCTGTGCCCACTCTGACAATCCCCCCTCATCTCTACCTTAGTGGGGAGCAAGTGTATATCTTGGGCTGCGAAGTAAGCGAGGAAGAGTTTCGTGAAGGTTTTGACTCTGATATCAACAATCGGTAAGTACAAGTTGGAAGAGATTTGATTAGATTTGAGACCTCCGTTGCTAAGGAAATTTGTTTACAACAAGCGCAGAACCTGGTATGTAGTGGCAGTTTCTTAAATATTCATTTAGGAAACGGATATGGGTCTTTCAGGACACAAGAATTAGTAAGAGGAGTGATGAGTATTTGAGGAATCCAAAGCAAAGATCATAGAAGTTAAGAGAGAAATAGCCTGGAGACTGGGAGAACTTGTGGGAAGGCTATTGTAGTAATTTCTTAATCCAGGTTGGCTCATTAATGTGCATGTGTACTGAGCACCTACCGTAAACTACGTGCTATGCAAGATACTGGAGACAGCAGTGAATAAGACACACCTCCCTAATGAATTTTAGGGAATAATGGTAGGAAGTGACAGAGGCCTGGCTTAAGGAATTGGCAATAGGGATGGAAAGTTCAGAACAAATGTAAAGGACTTCAGTGGATAGAATATCCCGGATTTATTGACTAATGTGGGGGAGAAAAAAGTATAGAGATAAGGAAATACCTAAACCCAGCCCCATGCCTGATCAGGAGACATTAAGAACCATTAGTAGGGTGCTTTTTACTTCCTAATCGGGGCAACTCAGTGGATAATAATAGTAGTTTACATCTATTTGTTGAGCTCCTAATTTTGTATCAGCCATTGCTGTGATAGAGGTGGTGGTGTATGTTAAGTTGGCATTCCACAAGAAAACCAGAAAATAGAAAAGAAGGATCTGGCAAAAAAGTTCTGCTGCCACAAAGCTTTCCCAGGATTTCTAGCCTATGCTAGGCTCCCTTTCCTGAGCTGTTATTTTATTTTATTTTTTTGTAGTTGGTATTCCATGACTTAATTCTTGACTTTCTTTAAGCTGTTCTACAGGCAGGAACCAAGTCTCATGTCCTCTGCTTTCTCTTTATTCATAGTGATAAATTAGGGCCAGGCATGGTGGCTCACACCTGTAATCCCAGCACTTTGGGAGGACAAGGCGGGTGGATCACCTGAGGTCAGGAGTTCAAGACCAGCCTGACCACTTTGGAGAAACTCTATCTCTACTAAATATGCAAAAATTAGCTGGGTATGATGGCTCATGCCTGTAATCCCATCTACTTTCGGGGGCTGAGGCAGGAGAATCGCTTGAACCTGGGAGGCCGAGGTTGCTGTGAGCCAAGATTGCTCCATTGCACTCCAGCCTGGGCAACAACAGAGAAAATATATAACAAAAAAAAAAAAAAAAAAAAAAAAAAATTAGGTGCCCCCTCAGGAAATACTTGATAATGGTGATAATTAGCATTTATCAAGCATATAGTATATGTCAAGCACTGTGCTGAATGCTTTGAGTTTGGCATCTCCATTTTACCAGTGAAGCAACTGAGTCTTAGAAAGTAACTTATCAGTTAGCTGACTTTGGGCAAGTATCGAAGCCAAGCTTGGAGCTCAGGCTGTCAGACACCAAAATCTGTGCTCTCAGTCACTATATTCTTTCAGTAATTACTTTTCACTAATATTAAGGATGTTCATGAAAATTGAGAAAACAGAGCCACGAAGATCAGAGGATGAAATTTCTGATCCTCTGGGGGGAAGGGACAATATTATGCTGTCTCCTGTTTTCCCTTTGCAGGCTGGTTTATCATGACTTCTTCAGAGACCCTCTCAACTGGTCAAAAACTGGGGAGGCCCTTCCTGGGGGACCACTGGGAGTCTTGAGAGCCATGTGCAAGAGGACAGATCTTGGTCCTGTCACCATTGCTCTCGATTCACTCAGCTGGCTGTTGCTTCATCTTCCCTGTGCCACACTCTGCCAGACCCTGCATGCGGTGAGCCATCAGGACTCCTGTCCTCCTGGTGAGACCCCTCCTTCATTGTATCCCCTCATACATTTCCCTCTGCCAAGGAGTGTGCCCCTTTTCCTTTCTACCCTAGAAGAAACATCTGGAATTTTCCGTCAGACCTTTTTCATCTTTTTGACCTTTTTGTCTGTTTTTTTACTTCTCTGTAATGCCATTTACCATTTGCTTTTTTTTTTCTCCAAGTTCTTTTTTTTAACTTATTTGTTTCCTTCACTCATTTATTCATTTAACAAATGTAAATACATACAGTGTGTCAGGTACAATTCTAGATAATGGCAAAATAAAGACTAACTGTAGCTGGGTCCTGCCTTCCAGGAGCTCAAAGTCCTATAAAAGATGGAGGTAAGTAAACAAGATGGTTTGATAAAGGCCACAGTGATATAGGACATGCACAGGGTACCTTAAGAAGGGTATTTTTGAAGAGCAAGAGGTGAGCCAGGCAAATTTTGCCGGGCAGGGGCACTGGGACTAGCTCTCAAGGGCACTGAGGGTACTCGAATGGACTTTAGGAGTTGGATGCCCAGCTTTGTATTAAGTTGCTTGATTTCTCATTGCTTCACTTTCCTCTGTATATGGGGGAAGATACAGGGAAAGTATTAGGATGAACCAATATATTGCCATTTCTTCCTTTTTTTTTTTTTTTTGGTGGTGCACAGGTGAGGAGCCTGAGAGCTGCCTGAGGCAGCGGCGCCGGCGACTGCGCCTGCGCCCTAAATTGCCATTTCTTAGGTCACAAGTTGTCAAATATTGGCTGGGCGCAGTGACTCATGCCTGTAATCGTAGCACTTGGGGAGGTCAAGGCAGATGGATCACCTGAGGTCAGGAGTTGGAGACCAGCCTGGCCAACATGGTGAAACCCCGTCTCTACTAAAAATACTAAAAAATAGCCGGAGGTGGTGGCACACACCTGTAATCCTAGCTACTCAGGAGGCTAAGGCAGGAGAATCACTTGAACCCGGGAGGCAGAGATTGCAGTGAGCTGAGATTGTGCCACTGCACTGCAGTGAGATGAAAGACTTCATGTCAAAAAAAAATTGTCAAATATCATCAATTTTATATGGTTTGACCTAAAAATTTACTGTGGGTACTCAAATGGACTTAGGAGACAGATGCCCAGCTGTGTATTAAGTTGCTTGATCTCTCATTGCTTCACCTGGTAAGGATCCAAACATTGTGTTAAAGCATTTAGCATAGTGCCTGACACATTCTAAATGCTCCCAAAAGGGGAGGGAGAAAATTGAAGGCACTGACTTGAGATCTTGGGAAGTTCCAGAAACTATAATTATTTCCATGCGTAAGGATCAGGCTGGAAAGTTAGTGGACACCACCTGCTGAAAGAGTTCATTCCATCCTGAAGGCTGAGGAGCTGCTAAAGGATTGGAGTTAGAGTGGTGTCTTGATCAGGTTTACACTGGGATAATAGAGTATATTAAGATGTGGGCTGGAGAAGGCTCAGAGCACTGCAGTGAGATTGGCCAAGGGAAGTCAGGATTTTGGCAGCACTGTAATGGAGTGTGGGCCTCTGTCCTTTTCTCTCCACAGTTTATTCCAGGCCACCAATCTGAGTGCTCCCTACTATCCTACGTTTCTTGTCCTTCTCTAGGTGACGGCTCCCCAGTGGGGAAGGTGCATGTGCTGGGCTTGCTTCACGAAGAGCTTCATAGACCAGGCCCCATGGGAGCTCTCAGCAGCCTTGCTCAGACTGAGGTGACCCTAGGTGGTACAGTGGGCCACGCTTCAGCCCGCATCTTGTGTCGGAGGCCCCAACAGTGCCCAACTGATCAGGTCAGAAGAACCAACAGGAAAGGACTGGAAATCGGGGGCAGAGAAAGAGGTGGCATGATGGGAAGAACAATGAAAAAGCTGATGTTTCAAGGAAACTTTAAAAACAAGTTTTTTTAGAGATGGGGGTCTCACTGTCTTGCCCAGGGTAGTCTCAAACTCCTGGGCTCAAGTGATCCTCCCACCTCAGCCTCCCAAAGTACTAGGATTATAGGCATGAGCCACTGCGCCCAGCCATCAGGGAGACATTTTGTAAAAAAAAATGCTGATTGGGTATTTCTCTGTGTTTTCTATCACTTACCTCATTTAATTTTCACAGCTATGGTGTAAGGTAGATTGTTTTGTTACCACCATTTTTCAGGCTGGAAAGCCAGATCAGGCAGGGTTTTTTTTTTTTTTTGAGACAGGGTCTGGCTCTGTGGCCCAGGCTGTAGTGCAATAGCACAATCTCAGCTCACAGCAACCCCTGGTCTCCCAGGTTCCAGTGATTCATTAAGTCTGACCCCATTCCCAGCGTCAACAAAGGGGTATAAGAAGACTGTTTTGCCGGGCGCGGTGACTCATGTCTGTAATCCCAGCACTTTGGGGGGCCAAGGCAGGCAGATCACCTGAGGTCAGGAGTTCAAGACCAACCTCGCCAACATGACAAAATCCCATCTCTACTAAAAATACAAAAATTAGCCGGTCATAGTGGTGGGCACCTGTATTTCCAGCTACTCGGAGGCTGAGGTGGGAGGATCACTTGAACCTGGGAGGCGAAGTTGAGATTAGCCAAGATCATGCCACTGCACTCCAGCTTGGTCGACAGAGTGAGACTCCGTCTCAAAAAAAGAGTATGTGGGGCTTCTCTGCCTAAGGGGTAGCCATTCTTTTATTCCTTTACTTCCTTTATAATAAACTTGCTTTCACTTTTGAAAATAAAATAGGGCCTGGGCACGGTGGCTCACACCTGTAATCCCAGCACTTTGGGAGGCCAGGGTGGGCAGATCACCTGAGGTCAGGAGTTCGAGACCAGCCTGGCCACCATAGCGAAACCCCATTTCTACTAAAAATAGAAAAGTTAGCTGGGTGTGGTAGCACGTGCCTATAATCCCAGCTACTCAGGAGGCTGAGGGAGGAGAATCATTGGAACCTGGGAGACCAGAGGTTGCAGTGAGCCGAGATGGTGCCATTGCACTCCAGCCTGGGCCACAGAGCCAGACCCTGTCTCAAAAAAAAGTAAAGAAAAAGTTGAGGGCATGGGCTGAAAGCAGTCAGTTAAATAGGTGATTGGGGGCTGAGGATGTGAAGTCCTAGATCCTCTCTAGTTTCTTCAATAAGATAAAAAAAAATTCTTTTTTCTCTCCAGACTCAGTGGTTCTCCATCCTTCCAGACTTCAGCCTGGATCTCCAAGAGGGGCCCTCCATAGAGTCCCAGCCCCACTCAGATCCTCATATACCCCCGGTATGTAAGAATGCCAGGGCCAGAAGAAGGAAATGTAGTTTAGGGTCTGGTAAAAGGGGAGAGGATAAAAGACGAAGAGGTTAGGGGTGGGGTCAGGGATTCTGGGGATGGGGCAGAGTGGCAGCATCCTTTGTACCTACAGGTGGATCCCACAGCTCATTTGACCTTTAACCTTCACCTGTCCAAGAAAGAGAGAGAAGCCAGAGATAGCCTGACCCTGCCCTTCCAGTTCAGCTCTGAAAAGTAAGGTTGGGACCTGGGTACGTGGATCCATACATAGAGCCCAGCATCTGGGCTGCAGAGAGGTGGGGCAACAGCAGGTTATTGATTAACCTCAGACTTTATAGGGGCTGAAGTCCAGAGACAAGTCCAAGTTCTTTATCCACCATATATACCCCATACAATGGCAGAGGGCCTTTATGTCTCTTACCTCTCCCTTAGGTCCTTGGGTCACAGCTCCTGTTGTCCCCAGAGCACCCTGGGCCTGGGCTGAGTCAGACCAGACCCTTGGGAAGTGGCCCTATCCCTAGGCAATGGTGCTAGGAGGACAGAAAGCTATATGGGTGTGGCAAAGGCTGGTTAACAAGGGCTTAGTACATGCCTGCTGGTCTGTGCCCAGTATGTGGGTGGATGAAGCAAGACTACAAGATTCTTGCCCTCAAGCTGCTAGGAACTTATTAGGAGAGCAGGAGCAGTACTAGTATATCTATTCCAGTATCAAGTGGTGTTTCAGCTCTAACATGGAGGTTAGAGAAAGGGACTTGGACCAAGAAAATGACATGGAGGCCTAAGAGGGGTTGCCTGAGTGAGAGTCACAGTCACCTGGAAGAAAGTATTTAGACCAGACCTGTCAGCCACCCTTACCAGCACCAAATCTTCCCTTCTCAGACAGGAGGCTCTACTTCGGCCTAGGCCAAACCAGGCTACCAGCCACATCTTCTATGAGCCAGATGCTTATGATGACCTGGACCAGGAAGACCCAGATGATGACCTAGATATCTGACTGGCCAAATTTGATTAGACTGCAATTGGAAGGGACACGGGAAGACTTTGGGCCCAGAACCATCTCTGTTTGTGTTGGCCTTACCTTATCCCTGCCCCGCCTTGGTTCCCCTTGTCTATGGAGCCCGCCCCATGAGCCAGGAAGCAGTGTCTCATCAGGACTGAAGGTAGGATGAAGACATGGGGTAACGTGAGAGAGTAGAACACCCCCATGCCTAATAAAATACTTTTTTTTATTAAAAAAGAAACACGTTGGCAGCTATTTAAATAAGAGGGGGGTGGGAATGGATGTCAAGATACAAGCACCTGCCTCTTTTAGTCAATTGTCAGTGGAGTCAGTGGGGGCCAGGAATGGCCATGCAGGCCAATGGGGCGCTCTCTGTGTTTTCTGAACTGCAGTGTACTTAAGGTTCCAAGCTTCCTGCGAGGATCCAGATGGGAGGAAAGCAGAGGCCCTGAAGGAAAAAAAGCCTACTTCCCAAAACGTATTTTTTATTACCGTACAAAAAGCACACACTCCCTCTTTTTGTCTCTCCTACCAATCCCCCCCACCCCCAGAGGACTATACATGGAGTGCCAGGAGTGACCAGGAGGCCTTTGTCCTGCACCCTGCCCACAGGCTGACCCTAGCCCCAAGCCCTTTAGGGCATCCAGACACACCCATAGCCTGTCAGGCTGGGGCTAGGAGGTCACAGGTCATAGGAGGAGATTCCAGGTCACACGTACTCCTTGGCAGAGTTGGGCTTAGGGTAAGAGCGGGGTGCACGGTACCCAGTCTTGCTCTCATTCCCAGGACAGGAACAGGAGAGCAGTGCACCTCCCAAGATGACCAGGGCGGACCCTGCCCAGCCAATAAAGATGGCAGGGCCAAACTCATACCTGTGAAGAGAAGGGAGCAGGGTGGGGGGTTAGAAACGCTGGCCTGCCTCCACCCTCCCTATCCCAGGACCCCAGACCTGTCCCTTGGAGGGAGGGCTCTAAGACTTACTTAATGTTGGTAGGGGTCAAAGGGTTATAAAAGTCTGTGACAATCTGATGGCCATACCAGGAGCAAGCTACCAAGGCGGCAAGACCTGGAGAGAGAATGAGGGTTTTGGTATGGTGAGGCCCCAAACCAGCACCTTGCCCGGCCTTTCGCCTCCCAGAAGGGAGAGAATCCTGGGGCTCACCTGCCACGATGAAAATTATGCCTCCACCCATGGCTATACGGGCCTTCTTCACTTTGTCGTCTCCCCCACAGCGCGTGCACTTCATGCCCATCGTGGCCACAAACATGGCCAGGAAGCCCAGCACCAGGGAGACCACCATGAGGGCTCGAGTGGCCTGCAGGGCCGCTGCGGGCGAGGGGAAGGGGCGCTGTCATTGCTGGAAATGCGGGTGGCCCTCAGGCAGCTCCAGCCTTCGTGCGGCTGGCCGCGCCCACTAACCCCTGGACCTCAACTGGCCGGGGCCCGCCTCTGCTGCAGGCCTGGGGCCCCAGGTGTCCAAGGCCCTGGCTCAACGGGCAGGTCCCCGCCCCTCCCGACAGCGCGGTCTTCCTGCTCCCGCCCCGCCCTCTCGGCTCCAGGATCCGCCCGAGGCACCAGGGTTTCGGTGAAACTGCCCTGGATAGGGGGAAGGGTGAAAGGGGGCAGCGAAGAGAAGCGGAGACGGTGGCCTGAGCCCCGAGCAGCGCGCAAGCCGACCGGCGTCCCCGCTCTGAGCCCGCTATCGAGGCCACCGGGTTTGTGGCTTGGGCTAATCGGCCGATAAGATTAGAGGCCGCAGGCGGCGGCCCATTCGGAACAGCCGCACCGCCCTTTGGCTCTCGGCGCGCCCCGCGCCCCGCGCCCCGCGCCCCGGGCCCGTTTTTGAGTAAAGGGCGCGAGATGACTGAGGCCGTAGACTGCCCAGGAATGAGGGAGGGGACGGCCCCGGCCTAAGCACCGCTGTTCAGCGCCGGGTAGGAGGCTGGGTTGGGGGCGGAAGAGGACCGCGGGTGGCCGAGGTGCGCGCCCACGTGCAGCCAGAACCCCGGCCCGCCCCGCCCAGCCCCGCCGCCCCCACCCGACCACTTCCTCGCCCCGCAGCTCCCCGGCAACCCAGGGTGCCCAGCCGTGGGGCCTCGGCTCTGCCACAAGCGCCACCCCTGCCACCTGGGTCCGGGGCGCGTCCGCCCCGTCGGTCCCGCGGCCTTACCGGACAAGGCGAGCACCGAGTCGTACATTTTGCAGCTCATCATCCCAGTGCTCTGCGTGACGCAGTCCATCCACAGCCCCTTGTACATGGCCTGGGCCGTGATGATGTTGTCGCCCGCATACGAGCTCATCTGCCACTGCGGGATGGCGGTGCAGGCCACCAGACCCACCCAGCCCAGCAGAGCCATAGAGAAGCCCAGCAGCTGCAGGCCCGCGTTGGCCATTTCCGCCCTCAGAAAACACTGGGGGCGCCGGGCGGGAGACCCTACAGTAAAACAGACGACACTTGGCGGGCAGCCCCGCAAAAGAAAACTTGAGGTGGAGTTTTCAAGTCACCCAAAAAGACAAAAAGAGTTTGGCCCAGGTGAATGCAAATCTTGTCACCGAAGACACACAAATCAACCCCTCCAGTGAAGCGATGGCCTCGCGGCAGAGGGAACAGGCTACGCCGGGAGGTGGTTCCAGACAAAAGCGGTCCCCGAAGGCCAAGGGGTTCCCTCCGGCGCTCTCGGCGACCCTAGCCGAACAAAAGGTGGAGGGGCCGTCTGGGCGCGGCTCTGGGCGCCGGCAAGTCCCAAAGTTTCCTGAACTGTCCGCGGAGGCTGCGTTGCGGGGCGCGGCAGAGGCGGCTCGGAGGTGAGCCGGCAGGTGCAGGCGGACAGGTGGGGCGTACCTGAGTATATGTAGGGCGTCGGGGGCGCGGCCCGCAGGCACCGGGAGCGCGGCAGGGGCAGGCGAGACCGGAGGGGCGGCTGAGGGTGACCTGACGTCACCGAAGGGACACTCACCTGAACCGGAAGTCGCGGCCCCCACCCCTCCTTGCCCAGGTGAGGAGGAAGAAACCTGAGCACCAGGGTCACGCCCCCTCACTTGCCAGGTTTTGGCCGCCGCTAGGGAGGAAGTGGTGGCTCGGAATCCCAAGAGTCACAGTAAGCCCCTCCGGAGTGGATTTCCCTCGAACACCAGGATGCCCCTTCCTTTCTTCCCAACAGGTGCGTCTGGGACGCTGCGGGGTGCCCCGCGTCCGGGTTCTGTCCAAAGTACTCTCTGCCCGGCCCTGCTTTCGCCTCCACCCGCTGCTCTCCTTTTTTTTTCTGTCTCCCTGGTCGATCCCACCTGCGGGGGCCCAGTCTCGATCCCTGAGAGTAGCCCCCTTCAGCACCCCCTGCACTGTCCCGGTTCTCTGACTCTGCCCCCCTACAGAAACCCGGCTTTTCAGCGTGGCTCCCCAACAGCCCCCATTCCAACCCGACATGACTCCCAGCCTGAACCCTCTGCACTCAACCTCCCCACCTACCACTATCCCCTCCGGCGTCAAGGCTCCTAACAGGAGGAAGAAACCACTGGGACCGAAGCGGCCGAGGGTGGGGAGCAGGGTGAGGTCTAGGTCAGAGTCTTGGCCACACCCATCGTTCCCCTCCCTTGGAGTCTTTTCAGACCTATCCTCCACCTTTCCCACCCCTCCCCCAGCCACTCGCCCGTTTCTCTTTCCCTGCCGGGCCTGGGCGCGGACTGCCTATTGCTGTGCACTCTTTCATGCCCTCACTGTTATGTCTTCTCTAACGTGGCTCTCTAAGCTGGGCATTCATGGGCCCTCACCCGGCAGTCCTGCTCCCTCCTTCCTCCTGGCACCCCTTCCATGCTGTGCTCCTTCCCCTGTCATCTTTGGTCATCTCCCTTTCCTGCCTTTCATGCATTGGGTCTTCCTATTTCAGTCCTTGTCCTTTTTGTTGTTCGTTTGAGAGGTGGGTCCCAGTGTGTCACCCAGGCTGGAGTGCAGAGATGCGATCTCGGCTTACTGCAGCCTCCACCTCACGGCTCAAGCGATCACCCCGCCTCAGCGTCCCCCAGGAGCTGGGACCACAGGTGCGCACCACCACGCCCGGCTAACGTTTTCAGACTTTTGGTAGAGAAGGGGTTTCATCATGTTGCTCAGGCTGGTCTCCAACTTCTGAGCTCAAGCAATCCGCCGCTCCCGCCTCCTAAAGTGCAGGATTCCAGGCGTCAGCCACCACGCCCAGCCCACTCCTTGTCTGTTCGTTTACCTTTGCGCCTTTTCTCCAGTCTCCTTGGAGTCCAGCATCAGAATTTAATCTTTCTTTCCTCTTCTTAGGTGCACACAGCACTTTCTCCACCCACTCTGCCCAATTTCCTCCCAATCTTCCTACCCTCCAACCTCCTCACACTTCTCAGACTCACATACCCTGCTTATTCTGGCTCTCTCAGTTCATTTTCCTCTCTCCATTTTTTACCTCGACTCTCCCACATTTTTTTTATCTTGGTTCTGCCGTCTCAAACATTTCTCTGTCTTTCCTTCGTTTATTCGCTAAACATATTAAAGGGCCCCTTATGCTACACTAGCTGACCTGCTTTTGTATAAAACGAAGACTTTCATGAACTCTTTTTTTTTTCTTTTTGAGACAGTTTCGCTCTTGTCACCCAGGTTGGAGTGCGATGGCACCATCATGGCTCACCACAACCTCCACCTCCTAGGTTCAAGGGATTCTCCTGCCACATCCTCCTGAGTAGCTGGGATTAAATAGGCACCCACCACCATGCCCAGCTAATTTTTGTATTTGTAGTAGAGATGGGGTTTCACCATGTTGGCCAGGCTGGTCTCAAACTCCTGACCTCAGGGGATCCACCTGACTTGGCCTCCCAAAGTGCTGGGATTACAGGCGTGAGCCACCACATCTAGCCTTTTAAAAATTATTTTAAGAGACTAGTCAGGCACAGTAGTGAGAAGGGGGTGAAAGTAGAACAAGAAGTTCCCGGCTGGACAAGGTGGCTCACACCTGTAATCCCAGCACTTTGGGAGGCCGAGGGGGGTGGATCACCTGAGGTTCAAGACCAGCCTGACCAACAAGGAGAAACCTGTCTCTACTAAAAATACAAAATTAGCTGGTCGAGTTGGCGCATGCCTATAATCCCAGCTACTCGGGAGGCTGAGGCAGGAGAATCGCTTGAACCCGAGAGGCAGAGGCTGCAGTGAGCCGAGATCACGCCACTGCACTCCAGCCTGGGTGACAAGAGCAAAACTCTGTCTCAAAAAAAAAAAAAAAAAAAAAAGATCAAATTACTGATCAAATCTCAGCTGGTCTGAAGGTAGTGAATTATTTCAACTGATCAACTAAAATAATTCACTACCTTCAGACCAGCTGAGATTTTCTTGAAAATTTTCCTTTGAGCTCTAAAGGAAAATGTTTGTCATCACTTAACTATATCCAGCTTCTCTCCAAACTCACTGCTGCCACCCCACACCAGGCCAAGTCTGGACACAGCAACTGCCTCCAAACCAATGTCCCGACTTTCACACTTGTCCTTCTAAACTCTATTCTCTGGAGTTACCTCTTCTAATCCACTCAGAGTTTTGTCATTTTCTGTTTAAAATCTTTCAGTGACACTCGTGTTCTTGCCAGTAAGTGCCACATCATGGCTGACCTGACTGCCTCAGCCACACTGGCCTTCTCTCTGTTCCTGTTCACTGGCATTCCTTTGCACAGTCTGTCCTCTGCTTCTGGAAGCTCTTCTCCATTCACTCCTACCCGCCTTCCTCTATCCAGCTAACCGACTCATCCTTCCGCTATTCCTCAAATATCACTTCTTTTAGAAAGTCTGGCCTGACCACCCCACCCCAGACTGAGTGAGATCATCTGCATAATGATCTCATGGCTACCAATACTTTTCTTTCAAAGCTCTTATCACAGTTTGAAAATACTGTATTTACTTTATGTGCTTATTTATTTAATGTCAATATCCACTGTACTATATATTCCAAGAGGAGAGAGATGTGTCTGGATTTTATCACCAATAAATATTTCAGGAATGAATGAATAAATTGCAAATAAACAATATTTTCATTCACTCTTTCTTTTTCTTTCTTTTTTTTTTCTTAAAGACGGGATTTCACCATGTTAGTCAGGGTGGTCATGAACTCCCAACCTCAGGTGATCCGCCCACCTTGGCCTCCAAAGTGCTTGGATTACAGGCATGAGCCACCATGCCCGGCCTTCATTCACTTTACAATTTTTTTTTTGAGACGAAGTCTAACTCTGTCGCCCAGGCTGGAGTGCAATGGAGTGATCTCGGCTCACCACAACCTCTGCTTCTCAGGTTCAAGCAATTCTCATGCTTCAGCCTCCCAAGTAGCTGGGATTGCAGGTACATGCCACCACACCCACCTAATTTTTAAAAATATTTTTAGTAGAGACAGGATTTCACCATGCTGGCCATGCTGGTCTTGAACTCCTGACCTCAAGTGATCTGCCTACCTGGGCCTCCCAAAGTTCTGGGATTACAGGTGAAAGCCACCCTGCCTGGCCCTCAACAAATATTTTCTAAGTGTCTATAGTGTGCCAAACATGGCCAGGCACAGTGGTCATGTCGATAGTCCTAGCTACTCAGGAAGCTAAGGTGAGATCACTTAAGCCCAGAAGTTCAAGGCGGCAGTGAGCTATGATCCTACCACTGCACCCCCAGCCTGGGCAACAGAGGGAGTTCCTGTCTCTTAAAAAAAAAAAAAAAAAAAGGACCAGGCACTATAGTTGACCCTGGAGATACAGCAGGGAACAAAACAGATAAGGAGACTGAACTCATGTAACTTATTTTCTAGAAGGAAGCAGACAATAAAGGGATAAACAAAATGGTGCATGTTTTGAAGGCAGTAAAACAGTGTAATGTGATGAGGGTGAGTCTATGCTAGGATGAGGTCAGAGAGAACTTTTTGAGGAAATGATTGTTAAATAATAATCCAGAGGCCAAGCGTGGTGGCTCATGCCTGTAATCCCGGCACTTTGGGAGGCTGAGGCGGGTGGATCACCTGAGGTCAGGACTTCTAGACCAGCCTGACCAACATGGTGAAACCCCATCTCTACTAAAAATATTTTTTAAATTAGCTGGGTGTGGTGGCGCATGCCTGTAATCCCAGCTACTCCAGAGGCTGAAGAGTAGAGAATTACTTGAACCTGGGAGGCGGAGGTTGCAGTGAGCCAAGATCTTGCCATTGTACTCCTGCCAAAGTGACAAGAGCAAAACTCTATCTCAAACAAATAAATAATAATAATAATAATAAGCCACAAGGGAAGCATATTACAGGCAGAAAGAACAGCAAGTCCAAAGGCCTTGTGTTGATTGCCTCTTTGAGACTCAGTAATTAATTTAAAGCAGAATTTCTCAATCTTGGCACTACTGACATTTGACATTTTCCCCACTGCTATCTCTATTGCCATTTTGGGCCAGATAATTCTCTATTGTCCTGTGCATTTTAGAATATTTAGGAACATCCCTGACTTCTATCTATTAGATGCACCCTCCCCTACACCTAAGTGTTGACCAAAATGTCTCCACACATTGCCAAAGGTCCCAGGGAGGAGAGGAATAAAATGGGTCCGGGCAAAGTGTGATTGGTGAGCATCGTCGTGGATCTTTTTCCTCCAATAGTCTTGAAGTAATCAGTTATAAAAGGATCCAAGTAGATGAATAATTGAAATTAACTGGGGTTGAGGGGTTACTAAAAAGAGGAAAAAGGAATTTTACAGTATTTTCATGAAAGTGATTATGTGTTAGATCATAGATATAAATTGGGTAAGATGGGGAGCAAACACAAAAGAGTTGATGGATGGTGAAATACTGATAGGGTTAATGGTTTAGAGGTCCCCATGAGGTGAAAGAAGTGAGGATACATGAGGATGGGCGTGGTAGCTCACGCCTGTAATCCCAACACTTTGGGAGGCTGACAGAGGTGGATCACTTGAGCTAAGGAGTTGAAGACCAGCCTGAAAAACATGGCAAAGCCTCATCTCTACAAAAAAATACAACAAAATGTTAGCCAGACATGGTGGCCTGCATCTATATTCCTAGCTACTCGCTTGAGAGGCTGAGGTGAGAGTACTGCTTAAGCCTGGGAGGTGGAAGCTACAGTGAGCCATGATCATACCACAGCCCTCCAGCCTGGGCAACAGAGCGAGACTCTGTCTCAAAAAGGGGGGAAAAAAAAGAAAGAAGTGAGGATATGTGAGCAAATAAACTATAAGGCTAGAGGTGATTACAAAACATGCCTGGCTTGAATTCAAAAAATTGGAAGAAGGCTGGACACTGTGGCTCACGCCTGTAATCCCAGCACTTTGGGAGGCTGACGTGGGCAGATCATGAGGTCAAGAGATTGAGACCCTCCTGGCCAACATGGTGAAACCCCATCTCTACTAAAAATACAAAAAATAGCTGGGCATGGTGGTATGCACCTGTAGTCCCAGCTACTCGGGAGGCTGAGGCAGGAGAATCACTTGAACCCAGGAGTTGGAGGCTGTAATGAGCCGAGAGTGCACCACTGCACTCCAGCCTGGTGACAGAGTGAGACTCCATCTCAAAAAAAAAAAAAAAAAAAAAAAAAAAATTGGAAGAAGGCCAGGCACAGTACCTCATGCCTATAATCTTAGCACTTTGAGAGGCCAAGGCAGTCTGATCACTTGAGGCCAGGCAGATTGCTTGAGGCTCAACATCAGCCTGGCTGACATGGCAAAACCCCATCTCTACTAAAAATACAAAAACTGGCCAGGCATCAGAGTCCTGCAGTGAGCCGAGATCACGCCACCACACTCCAGCCTGGGTGACAGAGTGAGACTCCGTTTCAAAAAAAAAAAAAAAAAAGCCAGGCGATTCCAACTTCTTGGGCGTTGAGGCATGAGAATTGCTTGAACCCAGAAGGCAGAAATTGCAGTGAGCTGGGATCAGACCACTGCACTCCTGCCAGGGCAAACAGCAAGACTTTGTTTAAAAAAAAAAAAAAAAATTGGGGCTGGGAACAGCAGCTCATGCCTGTAATCCCAGCATTCTGGGAGGCCAAGGTGAGTGGATCGCTTGAGGTCAGGAGTTCGAGACCAGCCTGGGCAACATGGTAAAGCCCCATCTCTGCTAAAGATATAAACATTAGCCAGGCATGGTGGTGGGCGGCTGCAGTCTCAGCTACTCGGGAGGTGAGAATCACTTGAACCCAGGAGGCAGAGGCTGCAGTGAGCGGAGATCATACCACTGCACTGCAGCCCAGGCAACAAGAGTGAAACTCCCAGCACTGTGGGAGGCCGAGGCGGGTGGGTCACTTGAGGTCAGGAGTTTGTAACCAAACTGACCAACATGGTGGAACCCCGTCTCTACTAAAAATACAAAAATTAGCCGGGCATGGTGGCACACACCTGTAATCCCAGCCACTTGAGAGACTGGGACAGGAGAATCGCTTGAACCCAGGAGGCGGAGGTTGAAGTGAGCCAAGATCGAGCCATTGCACTCCAACCTGGGCAACGGAGTGAGACTCCATCTCAAAAAAAAAAAAAAAAATCAGAAGAGTTTGTTTTGGAGATGACAAAGCCTAGGGTAGAGGTCTGAGGATGGGCTGAAAAAAAAGATCACTGGAGAAGAGACTGAGGAGCCAAGAGGCCACAGTGGATTGCCCGGATAGATTCTGAAGTTATCAATGATGATGTTAGCACAACAGGCGAAAAGAGAAAGAAGATGAGCCAGGTGCTAATGTTATCAGGTAATGTGGGTGAACAACTAGGTTTGAAGACCCTAGCAACAAGTAGAGGCAGCAGATCATATAATTTGAGACATTAATTTCAAAGAGCAGAGGATTTTGAAAGATGAATAAGGGTCTAGACGCAGCGCTAGAGAGCAATACTCCCAACTCCAGACTCTGCAGTACACAAAGACCGATGAAGTGTGCCCTCCAGATGCCAGGTTTCAGTAAGGTCTAGGAAAGAGAGGTTCAGAGAGGTCGGGCATATAAAGATGATGGCAGACACTGAGTGCAGAGGTCACAGTGAAAGAGTTTGAAAGGTCAAGTCTGGTTGGAAGAACGGGTGATATTAGGTGATAAACACTACAGTATGGGATGGTGGATGATGATATAATGAGTTAAACGACCTCATATGAATACCCAACCAACATCACCTGAGGTCAGGAGTTCGAGACCAACCTGACCAACATGGAGAAACCCTGTCTCTACTAAAAATACAAAATTAGCCAGGTGTGGTGGTGCGTGCCTGTAATCTCAGCTACTTGGGAGGCTGAGGCAGGAGAATCACTTGAACCCAGGAAGCAGAGGTTGCAGTGAGCCAAGGTCGCACTATTGCACTCCAGCTTGGGTAACAAGAGCAAAACTCCATCTCAAAAGTAAAAAGAAAAAGAAAACCTGGCCGGGTGTGGTGGCTCATGCCTGTAATCGCAGCACTTTGGGAGGCCGAGGCGGGTGGATCACGAGGTCAAGAGATGGAGACCATCCTGGCCAACATGGTGAAACCCTGTCTCTACTAAAAATACAAAAATTAGCTGGGCCTGGTGGCGTGTGCCTGTAGTCCCACCTACTCAGCAGGCTGAGGCAGGAGAATTGCTTGAACCTGGGAGGCAGAGGTTGCAGTGAGCTGAGATTGCACCACTGCCCTCCAGCCTGGCGACAGAGTTAGACTCTATCTCAAAAAAAAAAAAAAAGAAAGAAAGAAAACCCAACCAACTTGCTTGTTTCTACAGGAAAATGTTCTGAGTTCTGAAAACTGATATATAAATTAACTTTGGAAACTTGCAGCATTATTTATAAAGTAATTGGTCACTGATTATTATACAGATCAGACCATGAAATTACAGACTTAAGGCAGATGGAATATTCCATGTTCTAATTCGGCTTCATTCAGGACTTCACTTTTAGGCTTCGACCATCTCATCTATAAAATAGGAGTGATAGGCTGGGCGTGGTGGCTCATGCCTGTAATCCCAGCACTTTAGGAGACCAAGGCAGGTGGATCACTATAGGTCAGAAGTTCGAGACCAGCCTGGCCAACATGCTGAAACTCTGTTTCTACTAAAAATACAAAAATTAGCCTGGCATGGTGGCACGTGCCTGTAGTCCCAGTTACTCGGGAGACTGAGGCAGGAGAATTGCTTGAACTGGGGAGGCAGAGGTTGCTGTGAGCCGAGATCATGCCACTGCAGTCCAACCTAAGCAACAGAGTGAGAACAAAACAAAACAAAATAAATATTAAGTCTACAATGAAAAGAAAAAGTAACAAGAAGTCGCTTGCTCTTCCAGAAATTTAAACTTGCTACAAAGTATCATAAAAATCAACTTGTTCAAGAATAGACAAATACATCAGCGGAACAGAATACAAGTTCAGAGACAGGCCTTTGCATACATCAGAATTTGATATATGATAAAAGTGGCTGACTAAAGAGAAAAATAAATTGGATCCCTAACAGTTAAAACAAGGATGAACTCTAGAGGAATCAAGAAGACCTAAATGTAAAAAGTAAAACTATAAAGTTACTGGAAGAAAATGTAAAAGAATATATTTGCGGTGCAGAGTTGGGAAGGAATATATACCAATTATTTTATTAATTAATTTTTTTTTAAGTCAGAGTCTTGCTCTGTCACCCAGGCTGGAGTGCAGTGGCATGATCTTGGCTCACTGCAACCTCCACCTCCCGAATTCAACTGATTCTCCTGCCTTAATCTCCCAAGTAGCTGGGACTGCAGGTGCACACCAGCACACCTGGCTAATTTTTGTATTTTCAGTCGAGACGGGGTTTCACCACGTTGGCCAGGCTGGTCTTGAACTCCAGACCTCATGATCTGCCCGCCTCTGCCTCCCAAAGTGCTGGGATTATAGGTGTGAGCCACTGCACCTGGCTGAATATACACAAATTATTAAAAAAAATCACAAACCGTAATGGGAAAAAATGGTCACTTTGATTACACTTAAATTAAGAAGTTCCATTCTGGCCAGGAGTGGTGGCTCACAACTATATCCCAGCACTTTGGGAGGCCGAGGCAGGTGGGTCACCTGAGGTCAGGAGCTCAAGACCAGCCTGACCAACATGGCGAAACCCCATCTCTACTAAAAATACAAAAATTAGCCGGATGTGGTAGCTAACACCTGTAATCCCAGCTACTTGGGAGGCTGAGGCAAGAGAATCGCTTGAACCCAGGGGATGGAGGTTGTAGTGAGCCAAGATTGTGCCCACTGCACTCCAGCCTGAGTGAGAGAGTAAGACTCCATCTGAAAAAATATATATATTCCATGAAGTTCACAAAGGAAAAATTAATATCGAGATGATAGAATATAAGAAGGTATTTGCAATGCCTAAATCTGACAAGTAACTGATCTCATTTTTTGTTTGTTTGTTTGAGACGGGCTTTGCTCTGTCAGTGAAATGGTGTGATCTCAACTCACTGCAACCTCTGCCCCCCGGGTTCAAGCTTTTCTCCTGCCTCAGCCTCCTGGGTAGTTGGGATTACAGGCGCCCCACTGCGCCCAGCTAATTTTTGTATTTTTAGTAGAGATGGGGTTTCACTATGTTGGCCAGGCCAGCCTCGAACTCCTGACCTCAGGTGGTCTCCTGCTTCAGCCTCCCAAAGTGCTGGGATTACAGCTGTGAGCCACTGCACTCTACCAGTGCCATATTATTTGTTGTGGTTGACAACTGGAGGTGCCATGGGCGCTCCTCAGTGGGATTGTGAGCAGGTAAAATGTGGCACCACTCATACCGCAGAGCATTGTGCAGCCGTAGCCTTTGATCATCGTACAACACGAATGGGTTTTTAAAAATTGTGCTTACTGAAAATAAGATCAGACTGAAATATATAACAAGATGCTATTTACATACATTTAAAACATTTGGGCCGGGCATGGAGACTCGCACCTATAATCCCAGAACTTTGGGAGGCTGAGGCAGGCAGGTCACTTGAGGTCAGGTGTTGAAGATCAGCCTGGCCAACGTGGTGAAACCCCATCTCTACTTAAAATACAAAAATTAGCCAAGCACAGTGACGTGAGCCTGTAATCCCAGCTACTTGGGAGGCTGAGGCAGGATAATTACTTGAACCTAGGAATTGGAGGCTTCAGTGAGTGGAGATCACATGCCCTGCACTCCAGCCTGGTCTCATAAAAAGAAAAATAATGATTTATATTTTGTAAGAGCACATAGAAAAAAAAATGAACATTTAATGCATTGGAGTAATTGACTTTTTTTTTTTTTCTTGTGAGACAAGATCTCACTGAAGTGATCCTCCGGTCTCAGCCTCTGAAACTGCTGGAATTACAGTGGGATTACAGGTGTGAGCCACCCCCTCAGCCTGGAATAACTGAATTTCAAAGGAAGAAAAATGAGAAATGGATATGGAAGTAGCTAACTTTAAAAATAAAAATAAGCATTTGAGCTGGGCACGGTGGCTCATGCCTGTAATCCCAGCACTCTGGGAGGCCGAAGTGGGTGGATCATGAGGTCATGAGATCGAGACCATCCTTGCTAACACAGTGAAATCCTGTCTACTAAAAATACAAAAAATTAGTTGGGTGTGGTGGCAGGTGCCTGTAGTCCCAGCAACTCAGGAGGCTGAGGCAGGAGAATCACTTGAACCTGGGAGGCAGAGGCTGCAGTGAGCCAAGATCGCGCCATTGCACTCCAGTTCAGCCTGGGGAACAGAGACACTCAGTCTCAAAAAAAAAAAAAAAAAAAAAAAAGCATTTGGGTGTTGTAACTCAAACGTGTAGTCTCAGCTGCTTGGGAGGCTGAGGTAAGAGGACCACTTGAGCCCAGTGAGTCTAGGCTGCAGTGAGACTGTCTGTGCCACTCACTCAAATCTGAGCAACAGAGAGAGACCCCAACTCAAAAACAGAGAGAAGGCCTGGCACAGTGGCTCAGGACAGTAATACCAGCACTTTGGGAAGCCGAGGTAGGTGGATCGCCAGACAGGTCAGGAGTTCGAGACAAGCCTGATCAATATGGTGAACACCCCCCCCCCCCCGACAAACCCGTGTCTCTACTAAAAATACAAGATTAGCCTAGCCTGGTGGCACATGTCTCAGCTACTCAGGAGGCTGATGGAAGAGAATCGCTTGAACCTGGGAGATGGAGGTTGCAGTGAGCCAAGCTCACACCATTGCACTCCAGCCTGGGCAAAAAGAGCGAAACTCCGTCTCAAAAACCAACAAAAACAAAAATAAAAATGAGACAGATCAATGAAGACAGTGTGGTAAGAGCTGTGTCATTTGTTCAATCTTCTGTACCAGAGACCGAACTATGTAAACAAAATATAGGGAAGAGATAAAGGGAGGCCATAGCATTGCTGGGATTCAGAAATCAAGGTCCCCAGAAGCTGGAAGCGAAGTGAACCTGTGGAGCAGGAGCTGGGTGGGGAAGCTTTCTTTGAAGGATGAATAGGAGTCCTTTGGCATTCCAGATTTTGCAGAGGATTAGTGCAGCAAAGGCATCAAGAAGGGGTGAAATGGCACAGCGTGTTCTGGGTACAATAAGGACTTTGGCATTGCTCAGGACAAGAGGCAAGGAGACAGAAGGAGAGGCAGGAGAGAGAGGTAAGGCCGGAGAGAGGTAAGGCCGGAGATGGGAGAACAGACGCAGGAGTTTTGTTCACTCTGAAAAGGGATTTGAACTTGACAGTTGGGGGAACAAAGTGTTAGTGACTCCTTGCATGAGAGATGAGATTGGATCTTTGAAAATTGTTCTCTGCCCTCATCATAAAGGATGCAAGAGGAGCAGGAAGACCAGTGAGCATAACAGTGATCTGGACTGAAGTGGCAGCTGTGCAGGTGGAGAATATCGGATGGATGTGGGAGAGTTCTGGAGGTCAAAGCACCAATGTTAGAAACTAACTGGATAGGCTGGGCGCAGTGGCTCATGCCTGTAATCCCAGCACTTTGGGAGGCTGAGGCGGGTGGATCACCTGAGATCAAGAGTTCAAGACTAACATGGAGAAACCCCATCTCTACTAAATATATAAAATTAGCCCAGGCGTGGTGGCGCATACCTATAACCCTAGCTACTCAGTGCCTCCCTGCTCCAGGCACTGCCCATGCCACCCTTTCCCCACACACATTCCCCAGGTTGGAGGCTGAGGCAGGAGAATTGCTTGAACCCGGAAGGCGGAGGTTGCGGTGAGCCGACATGGAGTCATTGCACTCCAGCCTGGGCAACAAGAGGGAAACTCCATCAAAAAAGGAAGGGAGGGAGGGAGGGAGGGAAGAAAGAAACGATAAAACAGCAGGAGGAATCAGCATAACTTCTACCATAGGGGTGACTGGGAGAGTAATTCATTGAGATAAGGAAGTCAGGAAGAGGAGCAGGTTTGGACATGCTGATCACGAGAGCTACCACATGCCACATCCGGGCGGTAACGGAGCACCTGGATCTGCAGCTCCAGAGAAGGGCCTGGGTTAGATGTCACTGAAGCCTTAGGGTGGCGGAAGGGCGAGAAACGGTGGGTCGAGATTCCCCGAGTCCAATCTGCTGCGGCTCCTCGCTCGCCCTCTAGGTGGCACCACAGCGCTGCGCTTCCGAAGCCCGTTTTCTAAGCCAGATATTCTCCACCCTCTGGGTATTTCGCTTCTCTCTCCCCACGCGCCGACCTCAGGTCGTGCACTTTCTGCCTGGCAGAATTTGGCGGAGGATCCAAACCCGGAACAGCCTCCGGAGAGCGTGTCGTCCACGCGGCCAGCATATGCTCAGAGACCTCAGAGGCTCAGATACCTCAGGGCTGGAGGTGTGGTCGGCGTGACCAATTGTTTTTCGGACCGGCTCCAGGAACCAACCTGAGGAATGTGTGTAGGGGAAGGGCGGGATAGGCAGTGCCCGGAGCAGGGAGGCACTGAAAGACAGGACCACACAGCCCGGCCACCAGACCCGCTGGGAACCGAATTTCCTGGCCCCCAGGGCCACCCTCGGTGGGAAGCATGTCGCGGACCCTTTAAGGCTCCATCTCCCTGTCTCTCTGCCCCCGCCTGCGACAGGCCGGGACACCCGGGACCTGACATTTGGAAGCTCCCGACGTGGGAGCTAAAAATAGCCGCCCCGGGTTACTTCGGGGCATTGCTCCGCTCCCACCCCGCGCGCCGGCTCGCGAGTGGTCTCGAGCCGCTGGAGTTTCCCCGGGGCAAGTACCCCTGGCCCGGCCTCTTCTCTCAGACCCCAGCTTCCAAACCCGCAGACTTTCAGAGGCTTCTGAGGCCCGGGATCCTAGATGATGGGTGGAGTCCTAACACGTGGCTGGGCGGGGACTTTTGTTCAGGGACCCTTTTCGCAAACCTTCCCAGTCGGAGGCTGGCGGGAACCCGAGGGGCGTGTCTCGCCAGCCACGCGGAGGGGCGTGGCCTCATTGACCGGCCCCACCAACTCCAGCCAAATTCTAAACCCCAGGAGGAGGGGGCGTGGCCTTCTGGGGTGTGCGGGCTCCTGGCCAATGGGTGCTGTGAAGGGCGTGGCCCGCGGGGGCAGGAGCGAGGTGGCGGGGGCTCCCCTTGTCTTTTCCCTTAGCCTGGCTCCTCCAGATCCGCGGGAGCCCCACCGCTCTCTGGCTTCTTGGCTTGTGGCTGTGGGTCCCATCGGGCCCGCCCTCGCACGTCGCTTCGGGATCCCCGCGGCTCCTGCGGACTCTGTCCCCCAGGCCGGGGCCACAGACTCCCGGATCGGTTCTTTCATCTTCACCGCCCCTGCGCGTCCAGCTCTTCTAAGACAAGATGCCGTCGGGCTTCCAACAGATCGGTTCCGAAGTAGGATTCATCATGACGGGGCGGGGCGGGGGGCAAGGGTCCCGCTTTTCCTGGGCTGGGGTCGCGGTTGGAGTCAGCCGGGGGTGGTTCCTGCGCAGGCGCAAGGGGTGAAGGTGGGGGGCTGGCTGGCTATTTATACCCGGCCTGGACAACCCGTGACTGTGAGATTCCAATCCTACCAAGAGGCAGAGTGGGTCTGGAGGGCCTTTCACAGTTCACCCCCTTGCCTAGTACGCGGCGCGGCACTCCGGAATCGGGGACACCCTGCCCTCTATCCGACTCGGGAAAGCAGATCCAGGCGGCTCTTGCCCTCCGGGAGCTGTCCGTCCATCTCCGCTCGCGACCAGTGGTTCGAGGACCGGAGGCTCTCCGTGGTCCCCCACCCCCACTCCTGGCCGCCCTCCAGGACGCTGAACTTTCCCTTGGCCCCATGGTTGGTGGAGGGGCAGAGAGGACTGTCAGCCCCCGCTCCTCCAGCTCAGGTTTCCGCTTGGAGACAGTCTGTGCCGCCAGTGAGCGGCCACCACTGCCACCGCCCCTCACACCACCTTCCTGCCCTCCTCCCCTGGGCACGGCTTTCACAGGCAGAACCCCCACACGGCCCTCCGCCCTTGGTCGGAGCTTAGAGGGGGAGGCCAGGCCACGACATAGATAGAGAAGACCACCCCTCGATGTCCGAGATGTCCTTTCTGGAACAGCACTTCTTGGTCCTGTTGGGACCCTCCTGGAGCTGACTGACGGACTTCCCAGAGGAGAGGGGAGAGCACAGTGGCTGATGATAATTCACTTGTCAGTTTATAAAACCAGCATTGTTAGGGATATTGTTAACATGTGATGTTGATCTTCACAACACTCTCACAGATAGGTAGGCAAGGCAGGCAACATCACCCCCATCTCACAGAGGACATCCACTTCTTGGCAGGGAAGTGACTTGCCCAAGGTCACACAAATCTGAGCTCTTAAGGCCAAGCCTGTCCCAAGGTCACAGAAGAATTTTGAGACTTAAGTTCTCAAACATCCAGCTTCTCCTCTATGCCTAGGTTGTAGTTGAGCTGTGTGTTGCTCCTGTTTACATTGAGATCTTTGTGCAATTCCTAATATGGCCCAGTTTCCCTCACCCAACATGTTGGATGGCGCCCAGTATCTTCAGGCTCCAGCTGGGCCCGGGCCCCTAGCGGAAGGAAAAAATCCTGATTCCATGTGACATACTGTGTCTTTACGTCTGCCTGTTCAGGATGGGGAACCCCCTCAGCAGCGAGTGACTGGGACCCTGGTCCTTGCTGTGTTCTCTGCTGTGCTTGGCTCCCTGCAGTTTGGCTACAACATTGGGGTCATCAATGCCCCTCAGAAGGTGAGGGACTGCAGCTGGCAAGTTGGGGGTACCAAGGGAGGAAGACAGGTGCCCCGGGGGTGGTGGAAAACGGAGGGCCTGCAGGGAATCCCTCCTCTCCTGTCCCCCAGGTGATTGAACAGAGCTACAATGAGACATGGCTGGGGAGGCAGGGGCCTGAGGGACCCAGCTCCATCCCACCAGGCACCCTCACCACCCTCTGGGCCCTCTCCGTGGCCATCTTTTCCGTGGGCGGCATGATTTCCTCATTCCTCATTGGTGTCATCTCTCAGTGGCTTGGAAGGTTAGGAGTTGGAGGGTAGGGGTTGGGGGGAACAGGAAGGGAGCCACCACTAGGTGCCCTAACCTTCACAGCCTCACTCTATCTGCCTGCCAGGAAAAGGGCCATGCTGGTCAACAACATCCTGGCAGTGCTGGGCGGCAGCCTCATGGGCCTGGCCAATGCTGCCGCCTCCTATGAAATGCTCATACTTGGACGGTTCCTCATTGGGGCCTATTCAGGTACTCACGGGCACCGCAGCCCTGCCTAGCGCCCTGTTCTCTTTCACCATGCCTGGGTTTTCAGATAGAATGACCTCAGCGCTCTCTTCTTCCCTCCCCCAGGGCTGACATCAGGGCTCGTGCCTATGTATGTGGGGGAGATTGCTCCCACTCACCTGCGGGGGGCCCTGGGGACGCTCAACCAACTGGCTATCGTCACTGGCATTCTGATCGCCCAGGTGACTGGGCCGGGCCTCCTGGGTGCCTGGGCAGTGGTTGGGGTGGTGCTCTGGAGAAGATGATGGGCTTCCAGGGCAAGGCGGGAGGGCTGAGTGACTTGCCTTCTTTCCCAACTTCTCCCACAGGTGCTGGGCTTGGAGTCCCTGCTGGGCACTGCCAACCTGTGGCCACTGCTCCTGGGCCTCACAGTGCTACCTGCCCTCTTGCAGCTGGTCCTGCTGCCCTTCTGTCCCGAGAGCCCCCGTTACCTCTACATTATCCGGAATCTCGAGGGCCCTGCCAGAAAGAGTAAGCTCTCACCCTGCAGTCTGACCCAGGCCCATGCCCCGGCCCTGTCCTGCTAGCACCTGCCCTCCTCTCAGGTCCCCTCAGGCCTCACCTTCCCTCCTTCAGGTCTGAAGCGTCTGACAGGCTGGGCAGATGTTTCTGGAGCGCTGGCTGAGCTGAAGGATGAGAAGCGGAAGCTGGAGCGTGAGCGGCCACTGTCCCTGCTCCAGCTCTTGGGCAGCCGTACCCACCGGCAGCCCCTGATCATCGCGGTCGTGCTGCAGCTGAGCCAGCAGCTCTCGGGCATCAATGCTGTATGTGTGGAGCAGCCTCTAGGCAGGGCGCAGCCCAGGGAGGGGAGACAGGAGTGGGGAGCGAGCCCCCTCCACCAACACTCAGGGTCAGGCCAGCCTGTTGTGGCTGGAGTAGAGGAAGGTGATCCCTGCCATCACTTCTTCTCCCTTACCTCTAGGTTTTCTATTATTCGACCAGCATCTTCGAAACAGCAGGGGTGGGCCAGCCTGCCTATGCCACCATAGGAGCGGGTGTGGTCAACACAGTCTTCACCTTGGTCTCGGTAACTGCTCACCTCTGGAATGGCCCAAGCCACTGGCTTCACATCCCTGGGTGTCCTGGAGGTCCTACTCTGGTTGCCCTCACCCATGCAGCCCCTCCCCCTTCCCGTGCCTGAAAGGCTCTGGTCAAGCTCTGACTCTTCCCTCAGGTGTTGTTAGTGGAGCGGGCAGGGCGCCGGACACTCCATCTCCTGGGCCTGGCGGGCATGTGTGGCTGTGCCATCCTGATGACTGTGGCTCTGCTCCTGCTGGTAAGGCCTGGAGGCTGGGAGGGTCTGGCAGCCCAGCCCACGGGAACCATCCTGACAGTCTCTGGGACCAGCCAGGGCCCCTCCTTATCACACATGATTTCCATCCTGATGCCAGCTCTGTGCCAGGACTGTGGGTGGTGGGCTCCAGAATCTGCTGGGACTGTGGTCTGTGCTCCTGAGGGTCTTGGGGTGCACTGGGTGGCAGCTGTGGCACAACTCTGGCAGCCAGCAGGGAGAGCCGCTGTCAAGCCTAGGGAACAACCATTCTTAAGGACCCAGCTTTAGAGGCAAGGGAGAACTGACCATCATAAGAACCGAGAGGCAGTAACATTTCCTCTGCCTTGAGCCCGCTTGGGATAGCCAGCAGAATGTCAGTGCTCAGAAAGGCTCAAGGGCTTGCTCTAACCCCAGATGGTAGGCCCCCCACAAGCTGTTGGGCAGGGAGTTAGATTTCACTTCTCTGGATTGAGGGCAAGGGAAGATCCAGAAAGGCCTCAACTGGATTCTTCACCTTCCCTGTCTGGCCTCTAGGAGCGAGTTCCAGCCATGAGCTATGTCTCCATTGTGGCCATCTTTGGCTTTGTGGCATTTTTTGAGATTGGCCCTGGCCCCAT
The DNA here is from genome assembly GCA_963574635.1 of Cheracebus regulus. Taxonomy (NCBI): domain Eukaryota; kingdom Metazoa; phylum Chordata; class Mammalia; order Primates; family Pitheciidae; genus Cheracebus; species Cheracebus regulus. The sequence goes on from CAUYQU010075056.1 coordinate 36,603, forward strand.
TCCTTGGTTCATCGTGGCCGAGCTCTTCAGCCAAGGACCCCGCCCAGCAGCCATGGCCGTGGCTGGTTTCTCCAACTGGACGAGCAACTTCATCATTGGCATGAGTTTCCAGTATGTTGCGGTAGGTCCCTGCCCCCGCCCCCGCCTCCCACACTGTAGGCCAGAGGGCAACACACAGCTAGCCCACTTGCTTTCCAGTCAGGGACTCCTCCAGCCACAGACCATGGGTCTTTGGGTCACTTTGGTGGACCACCTGCTCTACAGAATCAAAGCAAGGAAGGGAGCTGACCTAGATTGGATAACAACTGAGGTGCCTAAGACGAACCAGTGGCATAACTTACTTGAGTCCGAGAATAAAATGATAAACTTTCCATGAATACTACAAACAGCTGGGAGTCTCCTGAGCGCAGTAACTGAGGATGGTGACGAGGCCAAAAACTAGAGTATTGGGGTTCAGAGAATCCTCTTTTCGTATAAATTCTCATTCCTGGTCGTTTCCCTCGTCCCTGGAGGAGCCAGCTGCTGTCTGCACGCTCCCCAGCTCCCTATGAAGGCCTTTAGCTCCTGGTTGCCATTAACCACCCCTTCCCTCCCCACCTCACTCTGTCAACACCTCTTTCTCCACCTGTCCCAGGAGGCTATGGGGCCCTACGTCTTCCTTCTATTTGCCGTTCTCCTGCTTGGCTTCTTCATCTTCACCTTCTTAAGAGTACCTGAAACTCGAGGCCGGACGTTTGACCAGATCTCAGCTGCCTTCCACCGGACACCCTCTCTTTTAGAGCAGGAGGTGAAACCCAGCACAGAACTTGAATACTTAGGGCCAGATGAGAACGACTGAGGGGCCAGGCAGGGGTGGGAGAGTCAGCTCTCTCGACCTACCCGAGACCCCTTCCTTTCCTCTGCAGCACTTTAACCCTCTCTTCCCTATTACTTCCAGGTGGAAAAGAATCCCCACAGCCTGGTAGAATTGGGAAGCTGGGGGAAGGGTGGTCTGAGCACCCCCTCATTCCCCTCGTGTGACTCTCTTGGATTATTTATGTGTTGTGGTTAGGCCATAGCCATCAGGGTGGGCCATTCTCCCCTCCCTCTTCCTTCCCCTATCCCCTTTCCTCCCCACCCCACCCAGACTCAGCTCCAGAATACCTTCTTCCCTGCTAGAGAAGGGGGATTGGAGAGAGGAGAGGTCTAGACTTTTTCAGTGGGACAAATCGGAGCAGAGAGCAGGACATGAGACAAGAAATCGAGTTTCCCACCACCTTGGACTCCTCCCACAATCTGGGACTTTCACTGAATTCCTGCCACACAGACTCTGGGCAAAGGGGGTTCTGTCTTGACCCCTCCAGGGAAAAGGACTTACCTCCCTCACTGCAGGCTCAGCCTTCCACGTTAAGAGGGAACAGGAAAGAATGTGCCCATGTGTGGCAAGACGGAAGGACAGCAGGCTCCCGCCTCTAGGCGTGGGGCTCTACCCCAAGCCTTGTCCCCCAAGGCTGCCAAGAGGGAGCCCTAGCTTTTTCCTCTCCCTTCCTGGAAGGGTGCTGCGCCCACAGGCTTTTGACCAACTAAGGGAAAGAGGGGATTTGAAAGGCTGCCTGGAAACACTGGGCTGGGAGGAGCCTTTGGATATTTTTATATACGTTTGAAAAGGGGGCTGAGAGAAGAAACCAAAGGTCGGTTGTACAAAATGTGTATATAGAGATCTATAAAGTCACTGCTGAAGACAAGCATCCTGGCATGGAGGCACTTGAGGATGGGCTGAGACAGGGACCATAACTCTTCACCCCTCTTTCCTTCCTCTGTCCTGGCTAAGCTCAAGGCCTCAGAATCTTCTGGATGCCATTGCTCATGCCCTTACATTTCTACTCATTGCTTTATTAATAGTAAATGCTCAATAAATTGTAGCTGCCAGTGGAGGGCACTGCTCTTGGCATCTGCAGAACACTCACTCTGCAAGGGAGGTGGCAGCCCATGTCACAGATGGGCAGTGAAGCTCCCTGATGGGGGCACTCTTCATCAGGGGCACAGCTGGAGACCCAGGAGCAAGGATGCCAGGCCCTGCCCACGGCCCCACATCCCCTCTTCCCCACCTTCAACAGTGAATTACTAGCAATTCTCCAAAACAGAAGAGGCAGAGACCAAGACCACAGGAAAGCCTGTTTTTGTTTTTACTGGAGGCTCAGGTGGCACACGACAGATCATAAAATGGCTTCAGAGGTAGGGGGCCGGGGGTGGGGTGGGAGAGAAACAAAAATAAACTTGGGGGGGAAAGAAACACAACCAGGAGGAGGTAAGAGCTGGCTGGTTCCTTCTCAGCCTGAGTTAGGGGAGGGAGTTGGTATCTCTGAACAGTAAAGATGGATCCCTTCCTTCAACCCTTGATAAGGGGAGGGAAGAGAGAAAAAAAGCAAAAGGCTGTTGCTTTGGCCCTCCTGAGTCTCAAGGAAAAGGTGAAAAGCTGGTGTTTTGATGCCATGAATCATGGGAAGGCAGGAGCGGGGTACTGGGTAGGGTACAGGTCAGTTGGAAAAACTGGCAGATACCTGAGAGAGAAAAGGGAATGGACAGATCGTGAACAACAGCCACTTATCATCGCCACCCAGTCCCCCACCTTCCTGGTCACCTGTCCGACTGCATCAGTCACTCACCAGATGGCAGATCTGGTTGTCCTTTGAGTTGGAATCACTCCAGGATGGTAGTGGTGGGGTCCCCACTGTTGATAGGGCCTGAGGTCTAGAGAATAGCAGTGGCCGATTGAGACTTTGGCCGATTGAGACTTTTTTTTTTTTCGGGAGACGGAGTCTCACTCCAGATTGGAGTGCAGTGGCGAGATCTCGGCTCCCTGCAACCTCCCACTCCCTATTCAAGCTATTCTCCTGCCTCAGCCTCCCAAGTAGGTGCGACTATAGGCGCACATCACCACGCCCAGCTAATTTTCGTATCTTTAGTAGAGACGGTTTCACCATGTTGGACAGTTTGGTCACGAACTCCTGACCTCAAGTGATCAACCTGTCTTGGCCTCCCACAGTGCTGGGATTACAGGCGTGAGCTACCACGCCTGATCGAGACTTGTTCTTCAGAGCCCTGAACATCAACCTTCTTTTCCCTTCCCATTAATACTTTCAATCACTTCCTCCAGTTCACATCCACAAGCCGATGCTATGGCTCTAGGCAGCATTGAGGGGCGGGGGCAGTAACCTGGGCTTGACTGCCTCCCCTGGGGCTTCCTGGTGGGAGGGGGCACCTGCCAGGGGCGGATCCAGCACGCTGCATGGAAGCAGGTGGGCAGGGCCAGGGCAGGGGAGGGGAGGAGCCAAGGGATAAAGTAGGAAGAAGAAAGAAAAGAAGGGGAATGGGGGAGCTGGTCTCAGCCTTTTCTTTCATCCGACATCCTGAGGTCCTCACCTCAGGGGCTGTGGGCTGCCGGGGGCCAGGGGTCTGCTGCCGTCTCCGCTGGAAGTACGGGCGGTTTCGTGGGCGCTGAGGCTCAGGTCGGGAACCATCCGAGGAACCTTGACTGGGCTTGGTTTCACCATCCCCACCTTCCGTGGTAGGCTGCTGGGGTGGCCTGGGGCGGAAAGGCCTAGGGAAAGGAGCAGGGCCTTGAAGGGACCAGGGGACACCCAGGGCTCCCCCAGCTGCCCCGCCCCATCCCACCTCCAGGAGCCAGGCTTCCAGCCTATGAGCACTGCCGCCCTGCAAGGCACCTCTTTCACCAGGAGCCGGGCTCTGCCTCGAGCTTCGCCCTTCCACCCTACGTCCCTTTCCCCAAGGAACCAGCACTGGAGGGAAGTGGGAGACCAAGCCCCAGCAGAGTGTCTTACCTTCGGTACCTGGGCCGGAACCGGGGCGGGGGGACACGCTCATCTCCCTGGTGTTGGTACCCCTCCAATGGGGCTGTCTCTTTGGGTTCTACCCCATCAGTGCCCTTGGAATAGGCAAAGGCCCTGGTGAGCTGCAGGGACAGCGGCTGCCCCGGAGCCAGGTGATCTACAGCTCTGCCCAGCCCTCAGTTCCTCCTTCTTTGGGGTCCCGTGGTCTCTGTCCTAGCTCCCACTCCTCTCCTGAACTTGGGGAACTGGCTCCCATACTCCAGCTTCCCTCACCTTTATGGGCTGCTGCTGGTTGAGGGGCCGAGGGCCTCGCACGAACTGCCTTCGGTAGAAGAAGGGTGGCGGGCGCCGTCGTCTGGGCCGCTGCCCCGAGTCTTCCACCGGCTCCCCTTCACTGCCAGATTCTGTCCCCGCCGAGGGAACTTCTGCAACCATGGTTGGTGGGGCAGCTGGGCGAGGCCGGGGGTTGAATCGGCGGAACTTACGTCGGTTGGGGGCATAACGGCTGCCCTTCACAGGCACCCCCCCAGGCCCAGTTACATTCGCGGCTTCTGCACCCTGGGAAGGTGGTGAGCGAGCAGTCAGAACCCGCTTCAGTGGGCGCACACTCCCAACCTGCCTCCCCTTCTTCCAGGGGAAGGCCCCTCTCCAGCTTCCCTTCAGTTCCTCTAACTTCTTTCTGCCCTCCCTGGAGGGGCAGTGGAGTGCATGTGCATCCATCTAGGAAGGAGCAACCTGTTCTTTTGAAATAACTGCTACTACAGCCTCCTGAGTGGAGGAAGGACTGGCAGCCACCATCCTTTTACTCCAGAGGCGGACTCAGCAAGTCTGAGGACAGGGCCCCACGTGGAGAACAGTTGTGGAAGTGCTTGGTGAACTACAGAGGAGAAACTCAGACACTGCTAACATGACAGGGACATATTTAGGACATCCCTTAGCCCTAGTGTTAAGAGGACATCAGGGGGAGAGAACACAGATCCATTCCCACAGAATGGGGCAGAGCCAGGCGGAGGCGTCTACTCTGCCATGACTCCAGGCCACCCTCCCATAAGCCTGGTCAACTCTGTACCCCGTAGCGGTCCCCACACCTTCTGTCCTTCCACGACATCAAATTCCACAGTCTCCCCATCTCCAATACTGCGCAGAAACTTCCTGGGGTTGTTTCTTTTAATAGCTGTCTGATTGGGGGAAAGACCAGGAGAAAGGTGAGCCGGCAAGACCAGAGTCTCTGTCACCCCATGCTGGGTCCACCACCCAATCTCATTCTTTCCACATTTGACTTGGGGTCTAGAGCTGGAGGATAGAGCAAGGAGGTGGTCAAAGTTTAGTAGGGGAAAAGTCATGCACTAGGGGCCTCAGCAACAATTGTGCAGTTAACCACTGTCCCCAGGACACACTCTCCCTCCCCCTTTCCCCCTCAGGGATTTCAAAAAGGGAGGCGAGAAACATGAACTCCAAAGCAAAACAAAAGGCAGGGACAGTCTTCAGTTGCAAAGTGGGTAAAATGCACTGTGCTTCTTACCTCGGTCCCACTGAGAGCTCTTTCCACCAAGCAGTGGTTCTCAAGCTGTAGCATGCATCAGAATCACCTGGAGAGCTCATTAAACAGACTCCGCAGCCCCAGCCCTAGCCCCAGCTCTGATTGATTTGCCAGGTCTGGGCTGGGACCTGAGAATTTTGGACCAGGTGATACTGCTGCTGCTGCTGCTGCTGGTGCGGGGGCCACGCTTTGAGAACCACTGCACCCAAGTACCTTCTGTCTCTGAAAACTGCCTCAGTGCTTCCTGGAGTGTTAACAGGTCCCAGGAGGTAGTGAGCATGCCACACCCAGGGGCGACATGTTCAACTCTGACAGACGTTTAATAACCCCACACAAGTGCAGCTAATGGTGGTTGACACAGGCACTCGACGCAGATAGGGGAGCTAATCCCTGGCAGGCACACCGTTGTGAAGAAGAGCCAGAGAAACACGACGGAGGGCACTGCTAAGGACTATGGCAAAGGCCTTCAAAGAGGGTCAGTTCTTCCCCTCAGAAAGCCGACCTAGCTCTTACCTGGTGAACAAAGACATCTTCCTTGGTGTCATTCCTGCAGAACAGGATGGGGTCGTTAAGAACGGGACTTGAACAAAGCCCTCAGCTCCTCACTGAGCCCTCCCTAGCTGCCCCATCTTAAATCCAGTGGGCCCATCCTTGCCAGCATTCCATAGTTAGGGGTATACAGGGCCCGGGGTGAGGGAGAAAGCCAGCAGGACCCCAGAAGCTGAAGTAAAGGGAAACACACCGAAAACCTCAGTGCCACACCTGGACTTCACAAGGAAGGGCAGGCTGGGGAGGCAAAGGCAGCTTGAGCCACACTTCCACCCCAGGCGAGCCTCACAACCTGCCAGCGCTGGGTGCAACTGCCCCTAGCCAATTCCTCCTCCCCCAACCCCCATCGGGGTTGGAAAATTTGTCTTCTTCCTTCTATAGTCAAGGAGGCAGAAAGTGCAGATGGGGCCAGAGGTGCAGAAGAAGTCGGAGAAGGGAACAATGTGTCAGGAACTTGCTCCAAACAGCCACAAAACTTTATTCTCATCCTCAGCCTGGAGGTGAACCCCAGGGTCAGGCCCACATTCCACACACGTGGAACCAAGGGTGAGAGAGAAGAAAACATTCACCCAGTCTCTATCACAAGCACCCCAGTCAGTGGGGGGAGGGGAGAAAGGAAAAGTTTTCCTGGAGGCACTTTGCCCTGCACGCAGTCTGCCGTTTCCAGAATTAGACAGGGACCCTTCCCCAGAACAAACATTTTCACTGTAAAGCACTTGGAGCTGCACAAGGGTTAGCCTGCTAAGAGGGAACTGGGGCCTCCCAGGAGGGCTGAGCCAGGCAGGATGCCCAGGCTGGGGAAGGGCCCACTGGCCGGGACATGGCTCTGCCCAGAATCCACCGCCACAGCCTCTCCCAGTGCTTGAGGGGCGGGGCTGCCTTCTGAAGAAGAGCAGCAGCCTCGGGCTCCTTCCTCCTGCCCTCCACTGTCAGCCTCAGTCCCAACAGGTGGGGGGCTCAAATGAGCCACAGCTCTTTAACGGAGATAAGTTGTGAGTGCTGCCATAACAGGAAATCAGTGAGGATTCCAGCCGGGAGCCCTGAGGCAGAGAACCCTACAATACATTGTGCCCCAAAGGCATGTCAGAGTGAACGTAATGAAGCAATTCCAGAAGGTGAGACCAGAAGCTGGCAGGGTCAGAGCCAGGTTTGCCAAGTTCCTGAATCATTAATCCTCTGCTGCCCTTGAAGATGTGGAGGAGACTTCCTCTTGTCACTAAGCGCACATTTGTGCTGCGGTTAAAGACTTTCAACCAGCATCAGCTGGACATTGCAACCATGTGCCTCTGCAGGGGTGGAGATGAGCTTGGGCAGCTGTCCAGTCCCACAGGCCAGTTCGGAAGACACCCATTCCACCCCCGCCCTGGGTTCCTTGGATACCTGTTGATGAATCCGTAACCATTCCGGACGTTGAACCATTTGACAGTGCCCAGGACTCGGTTTGCTGCCAGGCAGAGATGTAGTGGGGACAGTAAGATGGGGGAAGAGATGGAGTTGGACTCAGTTTTGACACTCCAAAAAAAAATCTAGCCTACTGCCTTACTGCTGCTCCAAACAGCCACGACTATTGCAATTAAGCTCCAAACCACTATTAAGGTTACCTTCAAGCCAACCAGGTTTCACTAGTAGCTTCAAGGTATTCTTACCCTATTCCACCAAATGGAATCACCCACACAGGGGACTCAGGCTTTCAAAAACCTTTCCAACTCTAAAGGCACGCTCCCCACATCCTACAAATCCAGGCCCTTCACCTAGAACTGGGTACTCACCTGGTCTGCAAAGTGCTGCCCCCAGGCCATAACTGAGGGTTTTTCTACCCCTCCCAACGCAAGAGTCCCCAGGGCACCTGCTGGCTGGGCTCAGAGGTTTGCCTAGTTCTAACAGAGTCAACCAGGCACTGTCCCGCCCGGAGGCGTGGCCGGGACCTGGGGGTTTATTCTCTACCCGACAGCCTTAGCTAAACCTGCCGGCCCTGCCCTCCTGCCCAGGAAAGCACAGCAGGATTTCCCACCAGGGGAATCCACTTCATTGGGTGCGCAGCTCCCAGCCCAGTTAGCGCTCTGGGCCTCCCTGCCAGGCCGCCTTTGGTTTTCCGGATCCCGCCGGGCTCCACACTGCCCCTCCCCCAGCCCACCGACCCTCAGAGCCGCCCCGTACGCGCCCCCCCTCACCCAGCACCGGCTTGTCCGCCTGACTCCGGGCTGGGGGCGCGGGGGTTCCCGAGGCTGCCGTCGCCGGGTTGCCAGGGGTGCGGGGGCCCGGCGCCGAGGGGGTCCCAGCGGCGGGGCCCGAGGCGGCTCCGCCCCCGCCGCCCGCCCCGCCGCCTGCTTTCTGCGGCTCCCCCGCGGGCACCGGTACCACCACCGCTACCACCCCTGCCGCCGTCGCGGGCACCGTCGCCGCAGGGGCCGCTGTCGCCACCGCTGCCGCCTCCACCTCGCTCATCCCGCCGGGTCCAGTACCGGCCCCCGCCGCCACCGCCGCCTCCGCCGCCGCCGCCGCCGCCGCCGCCACCGCCCCAGCCCCTCCCCCCGGCTCGCGAACCCGCCGCCCCGCTCGGTCCTCGCGCCCCGAGCCTCGCCCGCACACCGGCAGCGGGCCCGGAGCCGAGGCCAATCGCAGCCCGCTGCCGCCGCGCGTGCAGACCCCGCCTCCCAGTCACGGGCCAATCCCAGCCCGGCGGCCCCCTGGCCCGCACGCTGGCCCCGCCTCCCGGACTTCGCACCGCGGCCCGGGCCCCCGCCGGCCGCCCGGTAAGTACACCTGGGCCCCGCCTCCGGGCCGCCACGTGACCGCCCCCGGCCCAACCCATTGGCCGGCGGCCCCTTTCCCCTCCCCCTCCGCCCCTTTCCACCGGCCGCGGGAAATCAAACCGGCCGGTAGCGCCCCAACCGCCACCTGGCCTCCGCGCGAAGGGCGGGGCCGGGGCGCAGCGCTGAGGTTGCCCCTGACGACCCGAGCGAAGGGCGGGAATCTGCAGCCTCGGTTCTGTAGAGAGCAGCACCGCTCGCCTGCACCCTCGAGACCGACCTTGCCCGTAGGCTGCCAGGTGCAGACGCCTTCCGGCCACCACCGCCCTTGCCACCCTCTCCCCACAGGGCGGCCCTGCACACCTGGGGCTGCGGTATCCGCCCGCGGGATAGGCTGGAAAGCGCCGCAGAACGGCTTTCCCGGCTCACACTTGCTCCCACAAGCCGAGAACCCCTACTTTTCTTTTCTTTTCTTTTTTTTAGAGAGACAAGATATCAATCTGTCACCCAGGGTGGAGTGCAGTGACGCGATCTCGGCTCACTGCAACCTCTGCCTCCCAGGTTCAAGCGATTCTCCTGCCTTGAGCCACCGCTCCCTGCCCGCCCCTACATACGCTTGTATTGGAAACAAAGTTTACAAGTAGTACAGTGTGCAGCTCTTCGCTGAGTTGGTTTTATGTTTATTGGTTTGTTTCTGTTTTGACACAGGGTCTCCCTCTGTTGCCCAGGCTGGAGTGCAGTGGTGCGATCGTGGCTCACTGCAGCCTCTGCCTCCCGGGTTCAAGCGATTCTCCCTCCTCAGCCTCCTGAGTAGCTGGGATTACAGGCGTGCACCACCACAGCCCGGCTAATTTTTGCATTTTTAGTAGAGACGAGGTTTCACCATGTTGGCCAGGCTGGTCTCGAACTCCTGACCTCTGGTGATCCGCCCACCTCGGCCTCCCAAAGTGCTGGGATGATAGGCGTGAGCCACCGCGTCCGGCTTCGTTTTGATCAATGTGTCTACTCATGTGGCCCACGCTGACCGCTGCACCTCTGATATCAGTCTACATGCTGGGGGCTGTGGTCTCCAGCCAGGTGTCAGGCTTCGGTGTACTCGAGGGCTTTTGCACATGCAGTTTCTTCTGCCTTCGTGTCTCAGGGTGCTCTCTTCAAGTAGCAGCTTACACACCACTCTTCCCGATCACACCATTCCTTATTTTTCTAATGGCGTTTTTGAAAATATGACATGATCCTGACCATTTGTTATTTTACTTCCCCACGCACAGTAGGCTGTAAACTCCACAGCAGTAAGAGCCTTGTAGTTACGCCAGACCCCTGCAGCAGTGCCTGGTACGACGCACACGCTCAATATTTATCGAATACATTAACAGCCCCCATTCCACAGATGCGAGGACTGAGGCGCGGTGCGAAGCTTATATCAGGTTTCTCAGGAGCCTGGGAAGTCCTACCTGTAAGCTGAAATGTTCCTCCCAGAAAAATGAGGCTCCAGCAGTTATCTCCACCCTGGGGCCACCTCCCCCACCAGGGAGGACGCGAGTGCGCATATTTTTAGCCAGGGCAGCGCGCCCCGGGGCAGCACACGTGCCCCCAAGCGCTGCTCGGCCCGCCCCACGTGCACTTCTCCAGCGTTGGTGTCCTCCGCGTCCCCTTCCCGGCCCGCGACCCGCAGCCCGCAGCAGCCGCAGTGTCGCCTCTCCCGGTCCCGGGGCGCCCTCTGCCGGCCGGTCCCGGAAGCCGCCGGATCCCTCTTCCTCGAGGTCCCTCCACTTGCTATCCTGCCCTCCCCAGTCCTCCGCCCTTTCAGAGTTGAAGGTTCTGATTTCCAGGGCATCGGGCACAGTGGACAGAAAAAGAGAAGAGACAAGAAAACAACTAAGTCGCAAGACGAGGCAGTGAAGCATACAAGAATGACCACTGGCCTTTGTAGGGCTGAGGGCCCCACAGGGTCGTAGGGTGTGCCTTATGCTGTATTGAGGCGCAAGATCCGAGAAATAAAGAGACAGGACACAGAAGTACAAGGAAAACGCAGCTGGGCTCAGGGGACCACGCCACCTATAAGCAGAGTCAGGCGAGGCCCTGAATGTCCAGAAGCATGAGTATTTACTGTGTTTAGGTTAGGGGGCAGGGCAGTGAGTGAAATCATCTTTAGGGATAGTGATAGGGTCGTGAGCAATAAAACATGGGGTCCACCCCCATTGGGTCACCTAGGCCAGGAGGTGGACAGTGCGCAGCAAGGGGCCCGTTCCCATGAAGGCAAGGGCTGTGTGCAGTGAAGGGGTCCACCCCCATTAGGCCACCGAGGCTTGAACGTGGGCCGTGCGCAGTGAAGAGGGTGCCGTGTGCAATACTTCTATCTATGGGCAAACTACTTCTAAGAAGATTTATAGGAGGATGCTTTAAGTCACAAAGCAGTGACAGAGCTGTCAAGGTTACCACCACCTTCTGGCAGCTTCCAATGGGTTCTATGGGAAGATGCTTTTCGAGCAGCATAGTAGCAAGAGCTGATAAAGTTCACAGTCACCAAGGTGGATTGCCAGTCTGAGGGCAGCCTTCCACAAGAACTGGAGCAAGGTCCTACAACTCCTTTATCAGGAGGAGTGGCTCTTGCCCCAAGCCTGCCATACAGTGGGTATCTTTACGATACTGAATGCTGCCGCCTGGGCCATGGATTCTTGTCCTGGTATAACTGTTCCCTTAAATCATGCTCTGCACTGTGTCTGCTCTAAGCATTCCTCCAATTATAAGCTCCTTATTCCTTAATTCATGCTCTGTACTGTGTCCACTCTAGGCATTCCTCCAATTATGAACTAAGATATATATATATATATATATATATATGGAAATATTCTTTAGGCATTCATACTATCAACTATTATATGATTATATATAGAGGACTATATAAAGGGATTCTTCAAGCCCTAATTCTATAAACTAATATATGATTGTATAAAGGATTATATAAAAGGAAATTGCTGAGTAGTAACACTATAAAGTGAGATATTCCTCAAGCCCTAACTGTGCCAGGGTTCTGCTTAGCTCTCATTCCTCTGTGCCTATATGGGGGGTTACCCGCAGGCCTTGGACTTTTAAGGACCGACTTACCCGTGCCTAGCCCTGAGCTCAAGGAATTGGAGAAGCCTGAGATCAAGGCTGGGGAAGGCAGGCAAGAAACCTCACAGTGTGACCGCTGCAGCAAAAGAATCACATGGAAGGTATAGAGGGAGTTCAGGAGTGGGCCAGTTAGCTACAGGCTAGAGGATGAGATGAGAGGAACATAGGAAGGGAAGCTGAGCCCTTTTTGTAGTTTAAGAAAATGGGGGTGGGGTGCGGTGGCTCACGCCTGTAATCCAAGCACTTTGGAGGCCAAGGTGGGTGGATCACCTGAGGTCGGGAGTTCAAGACCAGCCTGACCAACATGGTGAAACCCCGTCTTATAAAAAAAAAGAAAAGAAAAGAAAAGAAAATGGGCCGGGTGCAGTGGCTCACACTTACAATCGCAGCCCTCTGGGAGGGTGAGGCAAGAGAATTGCTTGAACCTGAGAGGTGGAGGCTGCGGTGAGCCTAGATCACGCCATTGCACTCCAGCCTGAGCAATAAGAGCAAAACTCCGTCTCAAAAAGATAAGAATAATAATATGATAAAATAAAAATACAAAAATTAGCTGAGCGTGGGCACCTTTGTAATCCCAGCTACTCAGGAGGCTAAGACAGGAGAATCACTTGAACTCTGGAGGCGGAAGTTGCAGTGAGCGGAGATCACTCCACTGCACTCCAGCCTGGGCGACAGAGGGAGGCTCTGTCTCAACAACAAAAAAAAGAAAAGAAAAAGAAAATTGGTCGGGCGCGGTGGCTCACGCCTGTAATCCCAGCACTTTGGGATGCTGAGGTCAGGACTTCCAGACCAGCCTGGACAACATGGTGAAACCCCATTTCTCCTAAAAATACAGAAATTAGCCAGGCATGGTGGTGCATGCTTGCAATCTCAGCTATTCGCGGGGGCTGAGGTGGGAGAATCGCTTGAACTGGGGACGTGAAGGTTGCAGTGATTGCAGTGACCTGAGATCGTGCCACTGCACTCCAGTCTGGGTAACAGACTGAGAGACTATGTCAAAAAAAAAAAGAAAAGAAAAGAAAATATCAGGAGATCAGAGGTGGGGGCATTGAAGGCAAGTGTACTCCTGGCTGTTGAAACAACAGCTACACAGGCAACAGCTCTATGCTCTCTATCCCCATGGAGGAGAATTCGCAGATGTCACAGAGATGCATTGAATTGTCCTGTTCAGATGAAGGATTTGTGCATATAATTTTCTTTTTCTTTTTTGAGACAGAGTCCCACTGTCACCCAGGCTGGAGTGCAGTGGCACCATCTCAGCTTATTGCAGCCTCCACCTTGAGGGCTCAAGTGATCCTCCCATCTCAACCTCCCACCTGTATAGTTAACTGACCCAATCCTGAGCTGGGACCACAGGCACGTGCCACCATGCCCGGCTAATTGTTTGTACTTTTTGTAGAGAGGGGGTTTCACCCTGGGTGAACTCCTGGGCTCAAACTATCACTCACCTTGGCCTTCCAAAGTGCTGGGATTACAGGTGTGAGCCACCGAGGCTGGCCATAATTTTCTAGTTATTTAAATATTCTTAAGTACTATAGATAACAAGGGCTCCAGGCATTCTAGTGAAAAGGCTTCCTTCTTTTTCTGTCACTTCTTTCCATTTGTTCCTGCTCACCTGAAGTGTTCTCTACCTATCTGTTTTGTTTATTGCTTTTTTTTTTTTAAGACAGGGTTTCACCATGTTGGTCAGGCTGGTCTTGAACTCCCTACCTCAGGTCATACACCCGCCTTGGCCTCAAAGTGCTTGGATTACAGGCGTGAGCCACCACGCCCAGCCTGTTTTGTTCATTACTTAAAAACAAAACAGGATGGGCACTGTGGCTTATGTTTGTAATCACAGTATTTTGGGAGGCCAAGGCAGGAGAATTGCTTGAGCTCAGGAGTTCAAGACCAGCCTGGGCAACATAATGAGACCCCGTCTCCACAAAAAATACAAAAATTAACTGAAGGTGGTGACACGCACCTGTAGTCCCATCTATCTGGGAGGCTGAGGTGGGAGGATCGCTTGAGCCTAGGAGGTCAGGGCTGCAGTGAGTGGTGATTGTGCCCCTGTACTTTAGCCTGGGTAACAGAGTGAGACCCTGTCTCAAAAAATAAAATAAAAATAAAGTAATTTTTTTTTTAAATCCTGCTTTCTCAACTATTTCCCTGTATATCTCCATTATTATTATTGTTATTATTATTATTTGAGACGAGTCTTTCTCTGTTGCCAGGCTGGAGTGCAGTGGTGCAATCTCAGCTCACTGCAACCTCCACCTCCTGGGTTCAAGCGAGTCTCATGCCTCAGCCTCCCGAGTAGCTGGGATTACAGGCACATGCCACCATACCCAGCTAATTTTTTTTTTTTTTTTTTTAGTAGAGAGGAGGTTTCACCATTTTGTCCAGGATGGTCTCAATCACCTGACCTCGTGATCCGCCCACCTCAGCCTCCCAAAGTGCTGGGATTCCCGTGCCCAACCCAATCTCCATTATTTGAACACCAAATTTCCTGAAACCAGTCTTTGCTGTATTTATTCTTCAACTTTCTTTCACACCCCACCAACCCAAATCTGGTTTCTGCCCCATCACACCACTGCGACAGCTTCATCAATGAAGGCCCACTGTCCCTTCTCAGTTGAGACATGCAGTGGATGGCTTCTGGTTCCCTTTGGACTCTATCAAGTGAAGTGTTCCTGCCACAGCTTCCACAACCCGACCTTCCCTGTGATCTCAACCTCTCCTATTAGGCTTGTTCTCCTTCACCAACCCCAGTGTTTCCTAGGCCATGTTCTCCTGCCATCTCCTTCTTTTTTTTTTTTTTTTTTTTTTGAGATGGAGTCTCACTCTAACCCAGGCTGGAGTGCAGTGGCACGATCTCAGCTCACTGCAATTTCTGCCTCCTGGGTTTAAGTGAACCTTCTGCCTCGGCCTCCCCAGTAGAGTAGCTGGGATTTCAGGCACGCCTGGCTAATTTTTTTTTTTTTTTTTTTTTTTTTAGTAGAGATGGAGTTTCACCATCATGGCTAGGCTGGGCTTGAACTTCTTACTTCAAGTGATCCACCTGCCTCAGCCTCCCAAAGTGCTGGGATTACAGATGTGAGCCACCGCACCCAGCCAACCCTTCTTTAGGTTGTTCTACCCATTTCCCTGGCTCCAGTGACCACTTTCTGATGGATCTCAAACTTGTGTCTCCCCCTGAGTTCTTCCCACCTTCTGGGAGACCCCCAAGTCAGGTTCTTTCAAGCCAGCTGCTCCTCAGATTTCTGGAACTTGATGAGTCCAAGTCTAAGCTCCTCTTGTTCCACCCTCTGTTCTCCCTTCTTACTGAGTTTGGGTCATCACCACTTGTCTAGAGTCATGCTGCATAGAGCAATCTTCCTGGAGGCCCAGGTTTAGCACAATAAAGGTGAAGATTTGCATGATCAAATTGAAATAATATTTGGAAGATTGAAAAGATGGTGTCAGCTGAGTGTGGTGGCTCACTCCTGTAATCCCAAAACTTTTGGAGGCCACAGTGGGAGGATTGCTTGAGCCCAGGAGTTTGAGATCAGCCTGGGCAACATAGCAAGACTTTATCTCTATAAAAACTTAAAAAAAAAAAAAGTTAGCTGGGCATGGTGATGCACCCTAGCTACTCAGGAGGCTGAGTTAGGAGGATCACTTGAGCTTGGGAGGCCCAAGCTTGTGAGCCCTGTTCACATCACTGCACTATAGCCTGGGCAACAGAATAATACCCTGTCTCAAAAAAAAAAAAAAAGGAGAGAGAGGGAGAAGAAAAGATGGTGTCACCTCTGTTCCCTCATGCCATATGCTCCCAGAAACTCTTCCCTCCAACTTTTTTGTTGCAGCCCAACTCAGAGTTTACCTCTCCTCTCTTCTAATAATTGCCCTCTTGTTTTTCTTGAGACAGAATCTCACTCTGTCCCTGCCAGGCTGGAGTGCAGTGGCACGATCTCAGCTCACTGCAACTTCCACCTCCTGGATTCAAGCGACTCTCCT
The DNA here is from genome assembly GCA_963574635.1 of Cheracebus regulus. NCBI lineage: Eukaryota > Metazoa > Chordata > Mammalia > Primates > Pitheciidae > Cheracebus > Cheracebus regulus. Next base: position 52,364 of record CAUYQU010075056.1, read on the forward strand.
GCCCCAGCCTCCTGAGTAGCTGGGATTACAGGCGTGCGCCACCACGCCCAGCTAATTTTTGTATTTTTAGTAGATAGCGGGTTTCTCCATGTTGACCAGGCTGGTTTTAAGCTCCTTACCTTGTGATCCGCCCACCTTGGCCTCCCAAAGTGTTGGGATTGCAGGTGCCTGCTACCACACCTGGCTAATTTTTTTATTTTTAGTAGAGACAGGGTTTCACCATGTTGGCCAGGCTGCTCTCAAATCCTGGCCTCAAGTCATCTGCCAGCCTTGGCCTCCCAAAGTGCTAGGATTATAGGCATGAGCCACCATGCCTGGCTAATTTTTTGTTTATTTGTAGAGATAGGGTCTTCTTGCTATGTTGCCCAGGCTGGGCTCAAATGATACTCCCATCTCAACCTCCCCAGCAGCTGGGATTACAGGCATGTGCCATGGTGCCCAGCTATTACTTGATATTTTCTTGTTTATAATTTATAAGTTTGGAATCTTGTCTGTCTTGCTGGCTGCTGTAGCATCAGCCCCTGTAACCGTATCTGGCACCTAGTAAGTGACCAGTGAATATCTGGCTGGATGAATGAAGGCAGAAAGGTTTGTCTAAAATGCATTTTTTTTTTCTAGTAATACTTCCTCATGTTAAATATTTACATTCCCTGTGACCAGGCAATTCATCTTCTGGGCATGTGACCCAAAGGGATTCTGTCACAGAAGACAGACATGAGGCTGGGTGCAGTGGCTCACGCCTGTAATCCCAGCACTTTGGGAGGCTGAGGCGGGCAGATCACCAGAGGTCAGGAGTTCAAGACCAGCCTGGCCAACATGGTGAAACCCCGTCTCTACTAAAATACAAAAAAATTAGCCGGGTGTGGTGGCATGCGCCCATAATCCCAGCTACAGGTGAGGCTGAGGTGGGAGAATCTCTTGAATTCGGGAGGTGGAGGTTGAGGTAAGCCAAGATCTTGCCGCTGCACTTCAGCCTGGACAACAGATAGAAACTGTGTCTCAAAAAAAATAGAAATAAAAAAAGGAGACGTATATGAGAATGAAGGTGGGAAGTTACAGGCAACCTGGGCATCCATCTCTGAGAGTGTGAGGGTGAAATATGGGTGTATGCTGGTGAGTATCATGCAGCAATCGGAAGTACCAGGTTAGGTGTACTTACGGCAACATGGATGAATTTTTTTTTTTTTTTTTTTGAGACAGAGTCTCACTCTGCCTCGAGGCTGGAGTGCAGTGACGGGATCTTGGCTCATTACAACCTCCGCCTGCCAGGTTCAAGCGATTCTCCTGCCTCAACGCACAGTTAATTTATTATTTTTTATTTTTAGTAGAGACAGGGTTTCACCATGTTGGCCAGGATGGTCTTGATCTCTTGACATCATCATCTGCCCACCTCAGCCTCCCAAAGTGTTGGGATTACAAGCATGAGACACTGCACCCAGCCGGATCTTTCTTTTTAAGACGGAGTCTTGCTCTTATCGCCCAGGCTGGAGTGCAGTGGTGCAATTTTGGCTCACTACAACCTCCGCCACCTAGATTCAAGGGATTCTCCTGCCTCAGCCTCCTGAGTAGCTGGGATTACAAGCATGCACCACCATGCCCAGCTAATTTTTTTTTGTATTTTTAGTAGAGATGGGGTTTCACCATGGTCTGGTCTGATCAGCCTGCCTTAGCCTCCCAAAGTGCTGGGATTACAGGCATGAGCCACCATGCCTGGCCAGTTTTTGTATTTTTAATAGAAACAAGGTTTCGCCACATTGGCCAGGCTGGTCTCAAACTCCTGACCTCAGGTGATCTACTCCCCTTGGCCTCCCAAAGTGCTGGGCTTATAAGCATGAGCCACAGTGCCCCACCCGGCTGGATCTTAAAAACACATTACTTAGAGAAAAAGGGTGAGAAACAGGATGAAACATATACAACAGGCTGGGTATGGTGGCTCACGCCTATAATCCCAGCACTTTGGGAGGCTGAAGTGGGATGATCGCTTGGGGACCGGAGTTTGAGACCATCCTGGGCAACATAGGGAAACCCTATCTCAACAAATAATTTAAAAAATTAGCCAGGCATGGTGGCACGCACCTGTGGTCCCAGCTACTTGGGTGGGGCTGAGGTGGGAGGATTGCTTGAGCCTGCAGGGTCAAGGTTACAGTGAGCTACAATCCTGCCACTTGCACTCCAGCCTGTGTGACACAGCAAGACCCTGTTTCAAAAAAACATATACAATGATACATAAAAAGAATAATTCCCACAAAAAACAAACCACATCTCTCAGAGTATATCTAAACTCCAGCCTGGTAACAGAGTGAGACGCCGTCTCAAAAAAAAAAGATTGGCCAGGCGCGGTGGCTCACGCCTGTAATCCCATCACTTTGGGAGGCTGAGGCGGGTGGATCATGAGGTCAAGAGATCAAGACCATCCTGGCCAACATGGTGAACCCTGTCTCTACTAAAAATAGAAAAATTAGCTGGGCATGGTGGTGCACACCTTTAGTCCAAGCTACTTGGGAGGCTGAGGCAGAAGAATTGCTTGAACCCGGGAGGCGGAGGTTGCAGTGAGCCGAGATTGCACCACTGCACTCCCGCCTGGCAACAGAGTGAGACCCTGTCTAAAAAAACAAAATAGAAACAAACAAACAAAAAGATGCACAACATTATAATTGCTTGCGGAGGAGAAAGGAAGTAAATGGGGTTGGGGGTGTTAAAAAAATCAAATGTAGGAATGAATGAAATGTTATATTCTGCTTAAAACTCTTCAGTGACTTCCCATCGAAAACTCATAGGTAAAGCTCAAACCTTAGCTTAACTATAAGGGCCCAAGATCCAACTCATTGCCACCCTACCCAGCCAGGCCCCAAGCACTGCCTCCTGACCAGTCTTCCTGACATTGCTACATGTGGCTATTACAGTTTAATTAAAATAAAATTTAAAATTCAGTTCCTAAGTCTTACCAGACACATTTCAAAAGCTCAATAGCTATATGAGGCTCAAGGATACTGTGCTAGCACAGATAGAGAACATTCCCACCCTCAGAGAAAGGTCTAGCAGACAACACTACTATTTAACAAACTCTATTTTTTTTTTTTTTTTTTTTGAGACAAGGTCTCATTCTGTCTCCCATGCTGGGCACTCACAGCTCACTGCAGCCCTAACCTTCCCGGGCTCACATGATTCTACCACCTCAGCCTCTGGAGTAGTTGGGACTGCAGGTTCACACCACTACAACCTGGTTAATTTTTGGATTTTTGTTAGAGACAGATTTCACCATGTTGCCCAGGCTGGTCTCCAGCTCCTGGGTAATCCCGTCTCTATGACTCAAATGATCCACCCACCTTAGTCTCCCAAACTGTTAGGATTACAGGTGTGAGCCACCATGCCTGGCTTCAACCATCTCTGTAAATCTCAGTTCTCAGGATACTAAATCTTCTGTTCTAAAAGTTTTAGAAATAGTTTCCTATTTGAGTTAATTTCGCTGAGATTTCTTGAGTGCTTTTCTCTGACCATCTGGCCTGGGAGACAAGTGCACTAGTAACTGTCAGGATAATCTCAGTGCTGGTTAGCAACTCTGTGAGTTGCCTTCTAAAAATACTTCACATAGTTTACAATAAAATATGCATATTTCTTTCTTTCTTTCTTTCTTTCAAGATGGAGTCTTGCTTCGTCACCCAGGCTGGAGTGCAGAGGCACAATCTTGGCTCACTGCAACCTCCGCCTCCCGGGCTCAAGCGAGTCTCCTGCCTCCGCTTCCCAAGTAGCTGGCACTACAGGTGCATGCCACCATGTCCGGGTAATTTTTGTATTTTTAGTAGAGATAGGGTTTCACCATATTGGCCAGGCTGGTCTCAAACTCCTGATCTTGTGATCTGCCCGCCTTGGCCTCCCAAAGTTCTGGGATTACAGGTGTGAGCCACCACATTCAAGTCTTCTTTTGTTTCTTCAACAAACATTTATTGAGCACCTACTGTGTGCCAGGTGCTATAAAACATGCTAAAGTATAGTAGTGAATTAGACGTACGAGATCCCTGCAACAGCCTGGGTGTGGTGGCTCACGCCAGCAATCCCAGCACTTTGGGAGGCCGAGGTGGGTGAATCATGAGGTCAGGAGTTAAAGACCAGCCTGATCAACATGCTGAAACCCTGTCTCTACTAAAAATAAAAAAATTAGCTGGGCATGGTGGCATGCACCTATAATTCTAGCTACTCAGGAGGCTGAGGCAGGAGAATCGCTTGAACCCAGGAGGTGGAGGTTGCAGTGAGACAAGATCGAACCACTGCATTCCAGCCCGGGTGACAGAGTGAGACTCTGTCTCAAAAAAAAATCCCTGAGTCAGAGCTTGCATTCCAGTAAAGGAGATGGTGAAAAAGTAAGCAGATACACATGTTATCATGTACAGAGATAGGAAAAGCCATGAGAGAAATGCACAGATTGATGTGATAGAGAGTAGGAGAATGTAGGGGGTTAATCTAGAATTAGGCTGCCAGGAAGACATTCCTAGGAGGTGGTGTATATACGCTGTGACTTGAAGGATAAGAAAAATATAGCAATCGGCTGACTTGAGGTCAGGAGTTCCAGGCCAGCCTGGCCAACATGGTGAAACCCCATCTCTACTAAAAATACAAACATTAGCTGGGCGTAGTAGCAAATGCTTGTAATCCCAGCTCCTTGGCAGGCTGAGGCAAGAGACTCACCTGGGAGGTGGAGGTTGCAGTGAGCCGAGATCGAGATCGAGCCACTGCACACACTCCATCCTTGGCCAGAGTGAGACTCAAAACAAAGAATCAAAAAACAAAACAAAACAAAAAACTGAAAAAGGAAAAGATAACAACAAAGGGAGGAAGGGAGAGTCTAGACTTGAAAGAGCTCGTGTAAAGGCCAGGAGGGGTGCTGGGGGTGGTGGCTCATGCCTGTAATCCAAGCACTCTGAGAGGCTGAGGCAGGTGGATCACCTGAGGTCAGGAGTTCGAGACCAGCCTGGTCAACGTGGCAAAACCCTGTCTACTAAAAATTAAAAAAAAAAAAAATAACTGGGCGTGGTGGCACACACCTGTAATCCCAGCTCCTGGGGAGGCTGAGGCAGGAGAATCACTTGAACCCGGGAGGCAGAGGTTACAGTGAGCCAAGATCATACCACTGCACTCCAACCTTGGTGGTGATAGACCGAGACACCATCTCACAACAAACAAAGAAAAATTCCCATTCCTGTCACTCTTAGAATAAAACCCAGATCCCAAGGCTTTGGTTGATGTGGTTCTGCCTACCTCTGTTCTCCTCCTTATTTACTAGACTTGTCAGTTGCACTTAACTTTTTGCTCCATTACGCTCAAGTCTTTTCTGCCTCCTGGCCTGTGTGTGTGTGTGTGTGTGTGTGTGTGTGTGTGTGTGTGTGTGTGTGTGATGGAATCTCACTTCATCACCCAGGCTAGAATATGATGGCACCATCTTGGCTCGCTGCAACCTTCGCCTCCTGGTTTCAATGGATTTTCCTGCCTCAGCCTCCCAGGCAGCTGGGACAACAGGTGCACACCACCAAGCCCAGCTAATTTTTTTTTTTTTTTTTTTTTTTGTATTTTTAGTAGAGATGGGGTTTCGCCATGTTAGCGAGGCTGGCCTCAAACTCCTGACCTCAAGTGATCCATCCATCTCAGCCTCCCAAAGTGCTGGGATTACAGGTGTAAGGCACCACACACAGCACCCCCCCCTCCTTTTTTTTCTTTTTGAGACAGGGTCTTGCTGTGTTGCTCAGGCTAGAGTCCAGTGGTACAATCGTGGCTCACTGCAGCCTCTACCTCCCAGGCTCAAGCGATCCCTCTACCTCAGCCTCCTGAGTAGCTGGCACTACAGGCATAAACCACCACAACTGGCTAATTTTTGTACCTTTCGTAAAGATGAGATTTCACCATGTTGCCCAGGCTGGTTCAAGTGAACCGCCTGCCTCTGCCTCCCAAAGTGCTAGGATTACAGGTGTGAGCCATGAATCCTGACCGGCATCACTGCGTTTGTCTCTAGGAATGTCTTGGTTAATCCATTATGTTCTCCAGCCTCGTAGACTGATGGTGCCTTTGACTTACTCTTTGATTTTGTCCTCCTCATTCCATTACCCACTGAGTTCGATGAACTGGATCTCCAAATGTCTCTGATACTTATGTGTTCATCCTTGCGCCCCCCACCACCACCGTGCTGATCCCAGCCCCCATCTTGCTCACTTGGGCTACTGCCAGAGGCTCTTGACCAGTCTCTTGTTTCCAGTCTGGCTCCATGTTGATTGTTCTGTCCCCCATGGCTGGTGTGAGCTTCCTAGAGCACAGCCACATCAGGGACCATCGTTGCTTCTTCCTTATCTACAGAAAAAAGGCCGTGTTCCTCTGCACAGATTTAAGCCTTCACAATAGCCCAGGTCTCCCATCCCCACTTTAGCTCTCATGACAATCTCTGCCCTCCCTCCCAACCCCCCATGATTGTTTTTTTGTTTTTTTTTTTTTTTTCAGACGGATTCTCGCTGTGTTGCCCAGACTGGAGTGCAATGGTGTGATCTTGGCTCACTGCAACCTCCGCCTCCCAGGTTCAAGCAATTCTCCTCCCTCAGTCCCCTGAGTAGCTGGAATTTCAGGCACAAACCACCACACCTGGCTAATTTTTGTATTTTTAGTAGAGATGGGGTTTCACCATATTGGTTAGGCTGGTCTCAAACTCCTGACCTTGTGATCTGCCCGCCTCAGGCTCCCAAAGTGCTGGGATTACAGGCGTGAGCCACCGCACCTGGCCGACTCTTTTCCTCTATTCACTGAGCACATCTTCCTCCATCCTGTTGCTCTCATCACTCCCATCATCTGCAATTCTCTTTACTCTTATTTCTACCTTTCCATCTGACCAAATTTCACTCACTTTTCATGGTTTATTTATTTTATTTATTTATTTATTTTTGAGACAGAGTCTTGCTCTGTCACCAGGCTAGAGTTCAGTGGCACGATCTCGGCTCACTGCAACCTCTGCTTCCCGGGTTCAGGCGATTCTCCTGCCTCAGCCTCCTAAGTAGCTGGGACTACAGGTGCCCACCACCATGCCTAGCTAATTTTTGTATTTTTAGTGGAGATGGGCTTTCACCATGTTGGCCAGGATGGTCTCGATCTTCTGACCTCATGATCTGCCTGCCTTGGCCTCCCAAAGTGCTGGGATTACAAGTGTGAACCACTGTGCCCATCCTCAAGGTTTCATTATTAAAATGCTGCTTTCCTTAGGAACTCCAGTCCAGACCCTCATTGCTTAATACCTGAACAACCATGATAGCTATTACAAAATTTTTAAAACTTTTTAATTTAAACTTTTTAAATTTTAAAATTGGCTGAGCCTGTAATCCCAGCACTTTGGGAGGCCAAGTTGGGCAGGTCACCTGGGGTCAGGGGTTTGAGACCAGTCAGGCCAACACAGTGAAACACAGTCTCTACTAATAATACAAAAATTAGCCAGACGTGGTGGTGGGCACGTGTAATTCCAGCTACTCAGTGGGTCTGAGGCAGGAGAATCACTTGAACCCAGGAGGTGGATGTTGCAGTGAACCAAGATTGTGCCACTGTATTCCCACCTGGATGACAAAGTGAGACTCTGTCTAAAAAATAAAACAAAATAAACAAAATTTTAAAATGTATTTATCTAGAGACAGGGCCTCACTTTGTCACTCAGGATAGAGTGCAGTGGCACAATCATAGCTCATTGCCGCCTCAAATTCTTGGGCTCAAGTGATCCATCTGCCTCATCCTCCCTAGAAGCTGGGACTAGCCATGTCCAGTTTTTTGCATTTTTTTGGTAGAGATTGGGGGTCTCACCAACTTGCCCAGGCTGGTCTTGAACTTCTGGGCTCAAACAGTCCTTCCACCTTGGCCTCCCAAAGTTTAACTTATTTTACAGCTAGGGTTTTACTCTATCACTTTGGCTGGAATATAGTAGTGTGATCATAGCTCACTGTAACCTTGAACTCATGGGCTCAAGCAATCCTCCTTCCTCAGACTCTCAAGTAACTAGGACTATAGATGCATGCCATCAGGTCCAGTTAATTCTTTAATCTTCTTGTAAAGATGGGAGTCTTGCCATGTTGCCCAGGCTGCTCTTGAACTTCTGGCCTGAAGCAATCCTCCTGCCCCAGCCTCCAGAGTAGCTGGGATGACAGGCACAAGCAACTGTGTCTGGCAGTTTTCAAGAATATCTGAATTCTAATCGTGGTGAGTGAGTGTAAACACAAGGAAGTAAGAAGGGAATGTGTGTGTCATTAAGCATGACCATTAAGACAAGCTAGAATCCAATCAATTGTATTTGAGTCATTTCTCAAGAAGGAAACTTCTATGTGAACAGAAATGCTTAACATGTAAATTAGAAAGAAGGTCAAAGAGAGGCTCTCCAATAGTTTTTATGGGACCTCCTGATCCATTTATTAATATTCCAGGATTCTTCTTGAAGAGAAGACAGGCCTTTATTTACACTAAAGACAAATGTACTCAGGTCTTAGAGTTGTATGGTACAGGCCTGAAGGAAGTGCAGCTAATTACCTTGCCTTGATTTCAAGGCTCTTTGACTGAGTTTTGTCTTTTCACTTATTTTTTATTTTTTATTTTATAGAGACAGGGTTTCGCCATGTTAGCCAGGCTGGTCTTGAACTCCTGACCTCAGGTGATCCACCTGCCTCAGCCTCCCAAAGTGCTGGGATTACAGGCATGAGCCACCGCGCCCGGCTTCACTTATTTTTTTTTAATAGAAAAAAAATAAATAGATGAACCAACCAATATGGATATTCTATTGCCTTAGGTCATATTCTTTTTTCTTTTTGAGGCAATCTTGCTGTCACCAGGCTGGAGTGCAGTGGCGTGACCTCAGCTCACTGCAACCTCTGCCTCCCAGGTTCAAGCAGTTCTCCTGCCTCAGCCTCCCAAGTAGCTGGGACTACTGGTGCATGGCACCACACCCAGCTAATTTTTATATTTTTAGTAGAGATGGGTTTCACCAGGTTGGCCAGGATGGTCTCTATCTCTTGACCTCGTGATCCACCCACCTTGGCCTTTCAAAGTGCTGGGATTCCAGCCGTGAGCCACGGAGCCCCGAGCCTTAAGTCATTTCAATTCATTTATAAATAATCTGACACTGCCATATCTTTGTCAGTCTATTGCGAATCTGGCTAGCTTAAGTCAGGTGTACCCTTATTCAACATTAAATTGATATTTATAACATATCAAGTATTTGCCAGGAACAATTCTAGGAAATGAGTACATGCTGATGAACAAAACAAACAGGTTCCCATCCCTTATACAGATTTATTCTAATGAGGAAAACCAGACTTTAATAAAACAATTATACAAATATATGAATATCAACAGTCTATGACAAATGCTTTTTTTGCTATGAGAGCATGTAACACAAGAAGCCTACTTAGCCTGCGAAGTCAAGAAAGGATTTCCTGAAGAAGTCACTTGAGTTGGCAAAAGAAAATGATGGACCTTCCAAAGCTGAAGACTCTACCCTGGACTGTGGCGATCCCATTGATGCAACACCGCTGCTGGTCTTCCCAGGTACTATCTTGTCATACCACGATACATGATATTTCCCCCTTGTCTTTCTTGGTGTATGCGTTAGTCTTCTGTCCAGATTATCTATACTTCTTCTAGATTGAATGGAAGCTCTTGGGGGTTGTAACTATCCAAGCCCCTTTTGATATCATGGAGTTTGTGGCTTAGTCTTAGCTCGGTCAAGACACTTAGTCAATGTCTCAGAGCAATGAACCAAATGAGACTGTCAAGCCGGGTGTGGTGGCTCACGCCTGTAATCCCAGCACTTTGGGAGCCCTAGTCAGGCAGTTCACCTGAGGTCAGGATTTTCGAGACCAGCCTGACTAACATGGTGAAACCCTGTCTCTACTAAAAATACAAAAAAAAAAAAAAAAACATTAGCTGTGTGTGGTGGCACACACCTGTAGTCCCAGACACTTGGGAGACCGAGGCAGGAGAATCGCTTGAACCCGGGAGGTGGAGGTTGCAGTGAGCAGAGATCTTGCCACTGCACTCCAGCGTCAGCAACAGAGTGAGACTCCATCTCACAAAAACCAAAACCAAACAAACAAAAACACTGTTGGCCAGGCATGGTGGCTCATGCCTATAATCCCAGCACTTTGGGAAGACAAATTGGGCAGATCAGTGGAGCCCAGGAGTTCAAGACTAGCCTGAGCAACACGGCAAAACCCCATCTCCACAAAAAATACAAAAAACAGCTGGAGGTGGTGGTGTACACCTATAGTCCCAGCTACTCAGGAGGCTGAGGTGGGAGGATCACCTGACTCCGGAAGGCAGAGGCTGCAGTGAGTCATAATTGTGACACTGCACTCTAGTGTGGGTGACAGAGTGAGACCCTGTCTCAAAAAAAAAAAAATGATGCTCGTAACCCCAGTACTTTAGGAGGCCGAGGTGGGCGGATCACCTGAGATCAGGAGTTCAAGACCAGCCTGATCTTAGGCTGAAACCTCGTCTCTACTAATAATATAAAAAATTAGCCCGGTGTGTTGGTGTGTGCCTGTAATCCCAGCTACTTGGGAGGCTAAAGCAGGAGAATCGCTTGAACACAGGAGAAGGTAGCAGTAAGCCAAGATTGCACCACTGCACTCCAGCTTGGGTGACAAACAGTTTGAGACTCTGATCCCCCCAAAAAGTAATAATGCTGCTTTGAACATTTGTGTACAACATTTTTCTCTCTCTCTCTTTTTATTTGGAACAGGGTCTTACTCTGTTCCCCAGGCAGGAGTACAGTGGTGTGATCACAGTTCACTGCAGCCTTGAACTCCTAAGCTCATGCAATCCTCCAGCTTCAGCCTCCCCAGTAGCTGGGACTACATGCACACATGACCACACCTGTCTAATTTTTTATATTTTATTTGTAGAGACAGGGTCTCGCCATGTTGCCCAGGCTAGTCTCAAACTCCTGGACTCAAGCAATCCTTTCCCCTTGGCCTTCCAAAGTGCTGGGATTACAGGTGTCAGCCACCACCACATCTGGCCCAAGCCTTTTTAAATTTTTATTTATTTTTTATTTTTTGTTATATTCTAACCAGTGTCATGTGACACTATCTTTTTTTTTTTTTTTTTCCTTTTTTTTGAGAGATAGTCTCACTCTGTCGCCCAGGCTAGAGTGCAGTGGCACAATCTTGGCTCACTGCAACCTCCACCTCCTAGATTCAAGCAATTCTCCTGCCTCAGCCTCCCAAGTAGCTGGGACTACAGGGATGACCTGCCATGCCCAGCTGATTTTTGTATTCTTAGTAGACACAGGGTTTCACCATGTTGGTCAGGCTGGTGTTGATCTGACCCGTGATCTGCCCACCTCGGCCTCTCAAAGTGCTGGGATTACAGGTGTGAGCCACCGCAACTGGCCTTTTTGTTTGTTTGCTTTTGTTTGACATAGAATCTTACTCTGTTGCCCAGGCTGAAGTGCAGTGGCTCGATGTTGACCTACTGCAACCTCCACCTTCTGGGTTCAAGTATTTTCAGCCTCCTGCGTAGCTGGGATTACAGATGTACGCCACCATGCCTAATTTTTGTAATTCTAGTAGAGACGGAGTTTTGCCATGTGGGCCAGGCTGGTCTGGAACTAACGACCTCAAGTGATCATCCCACCTCAGCCTCCCAAAGTGCTGGGATTGCAGGGGTGAGCCACCACACCCAGCCTAAAATTAACCTTTTTTTTTTGAGACAGAGTCTTGCTCTGTTGCCCAGGCTGGCGTGCAGTGGCACGATCTCAGCCCACTGCAGCTTCTGCCTCCCAGGTTCAAGCAATGCTCCTGTGCAACCATGCCCAACTAATTTTTGTATTTTTAGAAGAGACGGGTTTTCACGATGTTGGCCAGGCTGGTCTTAAACTCCTGACTTCATGATTGACTCACCTTGGCCTTCCAAGGTACTAGGATTACAGGCATGAGCCACCCACCACACCCAGCCAAAATCAACCATTTTAAAATGAACAATCCAGTGGTATTTAGTGCATTCACAATGGTGTGCAAACACCACCTCTGTCTAGTTCCAAAAGATTTTCATCACTGAAAGCTCCATACCTATTAATCAGTGACTCTCAATTTCCCTCTTCCCCTAGTACTTAGCAACCACAAATCTACTTTCTGTTTCTATGGATTTATCTATTCTAGATTTTTCTAAGAGTGGAATCATAGAATATGTGATCTTTTGTGTCTGGGCTTTTTTTCACTTAGCATAGTGTTTTCCAAGATTCATTCAGTTATAGCATGTACTTCATCTCTTTTCATGGCTAAATAATATTCCATATTTTTAAATCCATTCATCTATTGACAGACATTAGTGTTTTTTTCTACCTTTTTGCTACTGTGAATAAGTGCTGCTATGAATACTCACATGCCCGGATTTGCCTGAGTACCTGTTTTTAAATCTTTGGGAGTATGTATGCATTGGAGTGGAATTGCTGGGTCACATAAACAATAAATACTTTGCTTTGAGAAAAGCAGGTGTTGGACTTTTTTTTTTTTTTTTTTTTTGAGACGGAGTTTTGCTCTTGTCTCCCAGGCTGGAGTGCAGTGTCGTGGTCTTGGCTCAGCAACCTCCGCCTTCTGGGTTCAAATGATTCTCATGCCTCAGCCTCCTGAGTAGCTGGGATTACAGCTGTGAGCCTTCGTGCTCGGTCAGTGTTGGACTTTTGAACAATGTACTCACAAAGGTTTTTGTTGTTTTTGTTTTGTTTTGTCTCAGCAAACGAAAGGGTATGAATTTCAGAAAATTGAGGGGAAGTACCTGGGGGTTGGTATTACAGGCTACACAAATGTAGTAATTCAATCTAGTGTTTGCATTTCACATGTATCATGTCACAAGACTTTTGTTTTTTTAAGGGACCAGGCTCAAGTGCAGTGGTGGGGACTATAGCTCACTGAAGCCATGAACTCCTAGACTCAAGCCATCCTTCCACCCCAGCCTCCCAAGAAGGAAGAGTAGCTAGGTCTACAGGTACCAGCCACTGAGCTGAGCTTCTTTTGTTTTTGTTTAATTCTTTATTTGTAGACTCAGGATCTTGTTATGTTGCCCAGTCTTGTCTGTAACTGCTAGCCTCACGGGATCCTTCCACTTCAGCCTCCCAAAAAGCTAAGACTACAGGCATGAGCCACTATGGCCAGCCCATGTTGCAGAATTTTTACAATGTCCTGAAAAATTGAGTTCAGGCATCATTATTCTTCTCATTTTATGGGAAGAAAATCAAGGTAGCGCTATCTGAAGTAATTCTTTAAAGACACAAAAGAAGGACGAGATCCCAAGACCAGATCTTTGGTCGCTTTATTTCTTCTTCTTCTTTTTTTTTTTTTTTGACAAGAGTCTTGTTCTGTCGCCCAGGCTGGAGTGCAGTGGCAGATCTCGGCGCATTGCAACCTCCGCCTACCGGGTTCAAGCCATTCTGCTGCCTCAGCTTCCCAAGTAGCTGGGATTACAGGCACACGCCACTACGCCCGGCTAATTTTGTATTTTTAATGGGGGCCGGGTTTCACCATGTTGGCCAGGCTGGTCTGGAACTCCTGACCTCAAGTGATCCGCCCGCCTCGGCCTCTCAAATTGCTGGGATTACAGGCTTGTAATCCCACCGCGCCCAGCCGCTCGTTTCAAGTCTTGTTACCTAACAAGGCAGCCATGAAGGTAGTACTAGAAAGCCAGGAATTGGAAGAAGACTATGACGTTTCGAGAAAAGCAGCAGAGCTCTTCCCTAAGATGGGGGTAGGAGAGGGCAAAGATAAGAAAGTTGGTTAGATAGTTTGTCTCCAGCTTCATGGTTTCCTATGATTAAGACAATGTCAATGTAATCTAATATACTTTTTTTTTTTTTTTGATTCAAAGTCTTGCTGTGTCGCCCAGGCTGGAGTGCAGTGGCGCAATCTCGGCTCACAGCAACCTCCGCCTTCTGGGTTCAAGCGATTCTCCTGCCTCAGCCTCCCAAATAGCTGGGATTACGGGCGTCCGCCACCACACCCTGTTAATTTTTTTTCTGTTTTCACTAGAAACGGGGTTTCCCTATGTTGGCCAGGCTGGTCTTGAACTCCTGACCTCGTGATCTGCTTACCTCGGCCTCCCAAAGTGCGGGGATTACAGGTGTGAGCCACCACTCCTGGCCCACCACTCTTTTTATAGACAGTTTTTTCTAAAGGACCTCGTAGACAATTCTTTTGGGTGCCGCAGAGCACAGCTGGGGAAAAGACAAGAATAGTATCTAAGTCTCTTTACTGATGACCTAAGAGCGCAATGGCCTCTATGGATGCCATAGGGACCAATACGGACTGAGGGCTTAAACAAGATGGTGTCGCCGCAGGACCGCTCTATCTTCCCGGATGAACTCTATGGCAGACCATAGGCGTTCGATTTAGAGAAGTGAAGCCTAGATGGGTGGGAACCTGACCACACTAGCGCACTAGGAAGAGTGGAGCGGAAAGACATCTCCCGCGCATGTGTAGAACTAAGGGGACGGATTCCAAGACAAGGGGCCCACCCCACAGAGCAAGTTTTCTGAAACGTGTGAGTCGTTTAAGTCCAGTTAAAGCCGAGGTGGGGCGTATCCTGCGACGCATGCGTTCTAGACGAGACAAGCGATATAGTGGCGTGCTCTTTTCAACGCCCGGCGTACAGACTACGTCTGAGGTGGAAGGGGCGTTTAAGATTCCGAACACGCATGCGTTCTGAGACCGAGGCGTTTCCTTCAGAGGGTGTGGAGTGCAGGGCTCCTTGTTGCGCAGGCGCAAGGACTGTCCGGTAGGACGAGCGGTCTAGCAAGGGGAGGGAAGAGGAGGTTGAAGAGCTTAAAAAACCGGGTGCGCCTGCGCGTTGCCGATTAGTTAGACGCGCTCAGGATTTGTGAGGGGCGGAGTCACGTATGCGCGTCATTGGACGGGTAGGTGGGAGGGAGGGTGGAGATGGGGTGGTTGTGTGCGCTTGCGCAGTGCGGGGGTGGAGGGCGGAGGAGATAGATAGCACGCTTGCGCGGCTGTCATAGGGCTGCTTGGTTGGTCAGTGGGGAGTCGGCGCCTGCGTACTAAGACCCGTGTGCAGCAGCGGCGGCGGCGGCGGTAGAGGCGGCGGCGGCGGCGGCGGCGGCAGCGGGCTCGGAGGCAGCGGTTGGGCTCGCGACGAGCGGACGGGGTCGAGTCAGTGCGTTCGCGCGAGGTGAGAGCGGGCAGGGTGCGCGTGCGCGGTACTTTGACTTGGGCCTGGGAGGAGAGATGGAACTGCGCGGGGGTCTGGGAGGGGGCAGAGGGGAGCGGCGGCCGCCGCGGCACGGGCTCGGTCGGAGAGCGGCGCGAGGTGCGGAGAGGCGCGGGCGCGCGCCCCGGTTGGCGCGCGGGGTGACTGTTGGGGCCAGCCCGGTGACGTTGGAGCGACGCAGGGAGGGGGACGGCGAGCCGCGCGGCCGCCACGCGGGAGAGGCCGCCAGGCGGCCACGCCGGGGCGAGGGTCAGGTGCCAGATCGGCCCACCGGGGCAAGGGTATCTCGCCGTTGAGGACCGGGCGCCGCGCGTCCACATGAGGTGGGGGAGGGGGCCATTCGGTGAGAGGGCATGTTGGGGGGGATTGGCGGACGGTTGGGGGGGAGGGGAGGCGTTGTGGCTCCGGCCTGGCGTAGCCTCTGAGGAGAGGGCGGCCGCGGCACCGGAAGTGCCCCCCACGGGAGGCTGCCCTCGGGGGTCTCAGGCCGCATGGCCGAGCGTGGACCGGGGCCGCATGGCAGCGCGGGGACCCCTCCCCCTAGGTCCTGGCCACCGGAAGCCCCGGACGGCCACATGGTCCGCAGGAGCCGGCAGCTGCTACCGCGGGGAGAGCTAGTCCTTGCAGGGGGTCCTAGGATGCCTGGGGTTTTGAGGAGTGGGAGAAGCCTGAGGCCCGGGTCCTGAATACCCCGGAGGACCCGCTGCAGGCATATGTTAGCGGTTCCCAACCTCATGGGCCTCAGGAGCTTTCCTCCAAAACCTTCCTGGAAAGTGAGGCGGCCAGCCAGGTGTAAGTGGCACTCCTCCGAGCAGGGAGGCCGGATAAATGGGGAAACTGAGGACATTTGGACAGGAGCCCAACTCTTCTATCGGTCCGTGCCGACAGCGCCTTAAAACCTCAGGCAGACGAGTTTCCCACCGTGATAGGCACTCTTCACCTTGTCACTGTCTTCCCGTTGTAACTGGTTTGGGAGTTCCTCGGTTTCGAAGTCCTTAACTCTACTAGCCTAGTATGATTTCTACTACTCACTACTACCAACCTTTTGCTTTCATTTTATTGTCATTCACCACCCCCCACCTCTCCCACTTTCTACTGACTGTACTGGCCCGGCCTGAAAAGCCGACAGGACAGATGCATCCTGGGAAAAGTGGGAGGACCTTCCAGGAGAGGCTGGGTTCCTGGGTTCTCTTTGGGAACCAACATCGAGGTGTTTGGCAGGGGGATCATTTCGGAAACAACTTTGCTTTCTCCCCCTTGGCTCCATCTGCAAGTGCATGTTGGCGAGGCGGGAATCCCCCAAAGAGGCCTTGTGGTTTCCTGTAGCAGTGACTGGTTTGTGTGTGGATGGGGGGGCGGTGTCCTCCGGTCTCCACCCTCCCCCCCCACATTAGCCCTGCCCTTTTGCTGGATCATAGCTGCTCACCTAATTATAGCCCTGGCTATATGTGGGGGAGAGGGGTGGTTGGTTTCAGTAGCAAGTAACACCTGAGTCCTCCCCGCTCCCAAGAAGTAGGCCTTTTCTCATCTGTGAGTTTTGACATTCCAGCTCCCTAGAGCCTTCCTTTCCCAAGCCACCACTTTAGCTTTGATTTGTAGGGGAGAAAGCAGCTATTCCGCCCTCCCATATACACACCAGTTCTTGAGTATATTTGAGCCCAGTCAGTATTTAAGTTCAGGAACTTTGACTTTATTTTAGGTGGGTAATGGAATAAAGAGTTGGGAAAATGATTTTAGAGAGAAATGGGATAGACTGGAGGTCCTGTTAACCTCCATGCTTATTCACTTCAGTTCTCTTCTTGGCTCTAGTTGGAATCGAAGCCTCTTAAAATGGCAGATGATTTGGACTTCGAGACAGGAGATGCAGGGGCCTCAGCCACCTTCCCAATGCAGTGCTCAGCATTACGTAAGAATGGCTTTGTGGTGCTCAAAGGCCGGCCATGTAAGATCGTCGAGATGTCTACTTCGAAGACTGGCAAGCACGGCCACGCGAAGGTTAGAATTTCACCTCCACATCTTGCTTTCCCCATGCCCCCAGTATCCTTGGCGCTCCCAGCAGCAAGCTGCCAACAGTGCTGACCTTCCTTTGACTTTGCTTTGACTGATTCCTTTTGTTTAGGACTCAGCCCTCATACCCATTGAGACCACTACACCTGCTCCCCAGTCTTCAGCCTCCTGTGGTTACCGTTCTGTCCCCCCATCATTCTCTGGCATTCCCTCCATTTCTCCAGCTTTGTGCCAGTCTCTTAACTTCAATTCACAGGCCTTTATGCTCTAGCTATTCAGTTGCTCCTTCCTTATTCTTGGCTTTCACTTTTTCTATTTCTCTCTTCCCTTGAGCTGTTGTAGGTGATTGTTTCCATCACTATGCCCAAGGTTTCTCCAATTCTAACAGAATGAGGCCCTCCCCTGGAGGGAGGGACTCCTGCATTAATTCTGAACTTTCAGATCACTTTGCTGCTTGATTCCTCAGTTCTAGCTTCCCCTTGGAACTCTGATGCAGGATCACACTCCCCCTACCTGCCCATCCCACTCTCCTTGGGTTCCTTGAGCCTCCATGCTTTCTTGGGTTTTAACATTCTTGCTAGCACTTCCCTCATCACCTCAGACTTATCTTGTCTCTAGAATTTTTTCAATCTGGTTCATTCCTGTTGGATTTCTTGTGGTGATCTTCCTTAATCAGTTTTTCCATCTTTTGACTTGACATTGATCTTGAGTTATTCCCTAATGGTTAGATCCTTCTCTGTGCTCTTCTGGCATCCATATTTTCTGGCTGCATAGTTATTTCTGATCTTCCTGCAAGTCCTTTTTTCTCTTCAGCTCTCACATTTCTTCTTGTTTTCTTAGCCTTTTCCTTCTACCTTCCTTATTTCCCAGTTTCTCAGTTCCTTATCCTGGTGTCCAGAAAACTCTTCCAAACTTTTACCCAGACTCCTCCCGCCTCCCCTAGACTCTTAGCATCTTACCTTTTGTCAAGGTAACTGTATTCTCCAAGCCTGCCATGCTGTTTTCTCTTGTGCTGTCAACCCCAATCTCAGTGGTGGTCTTTCAGCCTCTGTTGGTTTTTTTTTTTTCTTTTAAGAGGCTTTACTGTTTCTTGAGTTGATTGGTTCAATTCCAACACTCCCAGTCTTTGCCCCAACAATGTAGTCTGACTTCCCTTATCAGGCAAGATCAATTTGAGCCTTTATTTTCTCCATCTTAGAGTTTGGTTGGGTTTCTCTTTGTGATGTGTACACACAGGTCCACCTGGTTGGTATTGACATCTTTACTGGGAAGAAATATGAAGATATCTGCCCGTCAACTCATAATATGGATGTCCCCAACATCAAAAGGAATGATTTCCAGGTATGTAGATGGTCTGAATGAGGATGGGTTAGTGGTTTATGGTGGAGGGGGGTTGGAAGACAGGGACTGACCAGAAGAGCTTGTGCTGGGAGATAGGAGGGAAATGGCAGGAGAGGGTATTTGGTATTAGTTTGCTATCATTCCAATTTGTCTATCAGAGCCTTTATTCTCAGCCTACCTGGGCTTACTACCTTCAGCTTCCTTCCCTATGTGCCCCCAGCTGATTGGCATCCAGGATGGGTACCTATCACTGCTCCAGGACAGTGGGGAGGTGCGAGAGGACCTTCGTCTGCCTGAGGGAGATCTTGGCAAGGAGATTGAGCAGAAATATGACTGTGGAGAAGAGATCCTGGTATGGTGCCTCCCTCCCTGCTTTTGTGCTCAGCTTTGCTCTGTACGTTTTTTCCTCTGAGCTCAGACATCTCCTGGCTGTCCCTCTTGCTCTTCCAGATCACGGTGCTGTCTGCCATGACAGAGGAGGCAGCTGTTGCAATCAAGGCCATGGCAAAATAACTGGCTCCCTGGTGAGTGTCACAAATCCTTCACTGTCCCCTTTACATTTTGTCGTCCTCAGCAGAGCTGCTCTAGTCTTAATTGCTCCAGGCTTACTTTCTGACCCTAGCCCCGCCCCATCTTCCCTATCCTTCCTGTTGAAGGTATCATCCTGTCTTACCAATTTCTCTCTCCAACTCAGGGTGGCGGTGGTGGCAGCAGTGACCCTCTGAACCTGCAGAGGCCCCCTCCCCCAGCCTGGCCTGGTTCTGGCCTGGTCCTAGGCTGGACTCCTCCTACACAATTTATTTGACGTTTTATTTTGGTTTTCCCCACCCTCCTAATCTGTCGGGGAGCCCCTGCCCTTCACCTAGCTCCCTTGGTCAGGAGCAGTGAAGCCATGGCCTTGGTGAGCTGCCCTCCTCTCCTCCCCTCACACTACAGCCCTGGTGGGGGAGAAGGGGTGGGTGCTGCTTGTGGTTTATTCTTTTTTTTTTTTTTTTTTTTTTTTTTTTTAAATTCCATTTGGAATTGGAAAGCAGTGGATTCTGGCAAATGGTCCTTATGCCCTCCCCACTCATCCCTGGTCTGGTCCCGTTCCCCATGGCCCTTTACCCCGAGCACCATCCCAACAGAGTGGGGACCAGCCCCTCCCCTGCCTGTGTCTCTCCCCAAACCCCTTTAGATGGGGAGGGAAAAGGAGGGGAGGGGAGGGGAGGGGACTTGCCCCTCCTCAGGCATCTGGGAGGGCCCTGCCCCCATGGGCTTTACCTTTCCCTGCGGGCTCTCTCCCCGACACATTTGTTAAAATCAAACCTGAATAAAACTACAAGTTTAATATGAAGCCCCCAACTCAGCTGCTTATTTCAATTAAATGGGTATATTTGGAAGCCACAAAAAGAATGACCTCTGCCAGTGAGTTCATTGGAACCCACTATCTGTATCACTTTGACTTGCTGTGGACCTGCCAGCCATCCCCCGACCCTCCAAGCAGCCTTGACCTATTCCAGACAGTTGGGTGGGAGGCAACACAAACAGCAGCAGCCAGGGGCAGTGGCAGGTAGATTTTATTGGCCTGGGACACACAGGGGGTACCCTCACCCACAGTGGGATGGGGGGTATAGTGTTGAAAATAATAATCATAATAATCTGGTGGTCACTTGTGGTAGAATCGCGGGTTCTGGCTGTGTTGGATGAAGGGGAGCCGAGGGCCAGGTTGGCTGGTAGCTGCAAAGCCCGACTGGTGGTGGTGATGAAAAGAGGGCTTTGTCACTGGGCATACTCTCCCTTCCACTAATACCCTTACTGATAACCACCCCCAAAGAAAAAGGAAAAACCAGATGATATGGGCCACCTGTCCTACCTAATTCTGCTTTTCTGGATCCCCAGTGTAGGGATTCTGACAGGTAAGGTTATTACCATTCTTACCTTTCCCGCTGGTTGGATCTGCACAGGGAGCTGGGGGGAAGCAAGGAGTCCAGGGGCTGGATGCAGAGCCTGGGGGTGCATGGGGCGCAGAGAGGACTGCAGAGAACAGAGTCAGGGCCTGAGGCATACTGAAGCTCCCTTTAACATCCCTAACCCTGACCTCCCAAGCGCCACACTCACTGAGTCGGAGAAGCCCGTCTGCTGGTTAGCATGTTCCATCTGCTTTTGCAAGGACAGGGCACCACCAGGCTGGAGGAAACCTAGGTGGGGAGCAGGGGCATGTGAAACAAGAATGAGACAGGAAGGGGAGGACCCAGAGAGCTAGAGGTCCTGCATGGGATGTTATTACCTGTCTGAGTGGGCTGAAAGTGGCCATGCACCGCATAGGGCTGTGGCTGTGGCTGAGATAGGTACTGTACAGCAGGGAACGCCGAAGGAGCTGAGAAAGAGACACAGCTATTAACCTTTTACTCAAAAGCATTCCTCTTTTGACCCTGAGGAAGCCCCCATCCCTCCCGATGACTCACCTCTGAGCTGCTGACTAGGACTATAAGCTGGCTGTGTGGGCCCATAGTGAGGTGGGGGCTGAGCAGTCCCATAGGCACCACCAGGACTGCCTTGGAATTGTCCATGCTCTGGTGTCCCCGCAAAAGCAGCTGCTGAGCCCACGTAGTGTCGGGTCTAAGGAGGAAGAGTGAGAACTTGCCTACAAGCTCCTTGAAAGCTGAAACTCAGTGACTTGTGTATATTTTTATGCTCTGTTTCCCCCTAAATTTAAGTGCTTGATATGTCTGTGACTTAAATACCGTTGGCAAGGATATTTGGGACTAGGCATCCAATCCTATTCTTACCGTAAGCACTTGGGGTCCAAACATTTGTTTGGCTCTGTCAGCTGCCATAAGGGTACCTGGGCGATTGTGTCCTCCAGGGCTTCCTAGAAAGGGAGAAGGGTGTCAGAATGCTGAAACGGGAGGCTACAACCTCAAAGAAGGCTGGTTCTATCAGGTAGTTTATTTAGCCCTCACCCTGCATGCTGAGGAGATGAGTTCCTGTGTGAACAGTCAGGCTCTGCTGGTATGCAGCTGATGTCAGGGTGGTCAGGTCACTGGAGTGAAAGGAAAACAGGTCAAAGTCAAGGACAGACACCCTCTCTTTTGCTATTAAACACTGGTTCTCTTACTATCTGATCCCAGTTCCACTGGGCCCCCATTTCAGTTTTTATCACTCTGATCCCACCTTTGTTCCTTTCGCCTCCGTTTTTCTTCCTCATGTAAAACTTTCTTGAGCTGCAGGAAAAGCTGGTGCTTCTCTTCCTGTAGGGCTAAAAGCTTCTCCTGCAACTTCAGAATCTGGTATGGGGTGGGGAGAGAAGATGAAGGCGGGGAGAGTAAAGGGAAGAAGTCAGAGCTTGGAGAGATCAAGGGACTGCTTACTTGTTCCTTAGTCTCCTCTAGTGACATTCTCTCTTCCATCTCCTTTTTCTTCCTTCTTTCTTGCTCTTCCTTCATCTTCTGTTCCATCATCTTGTCCACTTCTTCTTCCTCTGGAGAATCAGGCAGAATGAGGAAGAGGCAGGGTAGTAAAAATTCCAAAGTTACAGATTGAAGACCAGCAAAACCCAGCCTGCCTGACACGTCTGTGTGCTCTTTGCCTCGAGGGGACAAGCTCCCCATCGCTGCAATAGGGAATGGAATGGAGAGACTTTATCAGGTGCTCTCCAAGGTCCTTCCCGGCTGAAGAGTTCTGGAGAGTGGACTAGGGACGCTTCAATCCCACCACAACGGGGCTGTTCCTTCCCTCCTCTGCGCTCGACAGCGGACGCGCAGGTTGGCCGGTTGGTTGGGGCCAGCCCAGAGGTACAGGAGCCATTCTGGGCCGTGTGACCCCACTTCCCGCTATGTCCCCGGCTCACCCTGCCTCTTGCGCTCGCGTTCCATCATAATGTGCCGGTGCAGCGCCCTGGCCATGGCGTTGGAAAGCTTGGGGCGCTCCAGGAGTGCAGGCATGGTGCTGCCGTGGACGCCCGGCTCTGTCTCTCACTGCCAGACCTCAGACGAGACCTACGGGGAGACGGGCGCTCAGAGGGGGCCGCGCCCAGCCCAGGCGAAAACCCGTCCGCCGGGCCCGCTTGCCGCCCCGGTCACGTGTCCTGGGAGCCCGCCACCTGGCCGAGCCCGCAGCCCCTGCTCCACCACGCGCGCGGCTGGCGCTGGGTCCCCAGCTCGGTGCTGCGGCTCCCTGCCTGACCAGCCAGGACGCCAGCCCTCCTTACCCGCCTTCTCTGCGCTTTCTCTACGGCTTCGGCGCGCCCTGGCCCTGCGTCACATCCGGCGGCCACACGAGTCCTTCCGGAGTCACGGCGGCGGCCGACCTCATTGGTTGGGTGAGAAGGCGGAAGCGCGCTGCGACGGGTGCCCGCGGCGTCCAAATCCCGTCACCGGCAACGCGAACGACAAGCCCGGCAAAACTGCCTTAGCATCCTTAGCTCTCTTAAGGACCCCAGGGGACGCAGGCTCCGGGAAGGGGCGCGCGCGAGAGAGGCTGAGGCGGAGGCTCTGAGACGGTGTTTATTGGCTCCTTAGAAATCAGAGTCAGTAACAACTGTACAGAGGCCCCCGTCTTCCGTGTGCCCACCTTTCCCCACTCCCGCCCAGTGGCCCCGGAAAAAGCAGCTTCATGTGGGCACAGGTAGAGACTCCTCTGGGATTCACAGTAACCAGAAACAAAAACGGAAATAAATTAAGTGACGTCGGGGAGGGGAGTAATAGGGAGTCATGTTCCGCAAATCAGTGCATGAAGAAGGGTACCAAGGCCTGGAGCTGGGCTCCTGCAGCTCCTCCCATCAGACGGAGTGCTGGGCCTCTGGACCTGGAGCTGTGTGACTTCCCACCTACATCTGAGAGCTTGCCTACATGCTCCTGAGCGGCCGCTGAGCCCCAGCACCTGCGCATGCCACAGTCACGGGAATGAGGTGGAGGCAGTCGCCACTCAGAGTCCATGGGCCTGAGGCCCGACTGTGCTTGTAGTAGTGGTGTCTCACCCCTCATTCCACCCGTACCAGCAGGGCATAGAGGAGTGTGGCTCCCTTCTCCTTAGTGACCCACTCAAGTTCGGCTGGGCTGAAGTGAGGGTCAGAAGGTTCTCCAAGGGCAGCAGAAGGGGGTCCTGGGGTGTAGGAGCCAGGACGCACACACACCTGGAACGCCACCTGAGCCTGGTGGGTCCGCTGGGATTTGGGGTCCCGGAATCTGTCAGACAAGAAGAAATAGGGGAGTGAAGCCTCTCGCCCATCACCTCTCCCCTTGCAAAGTCTGTTCCAACCACACAAGCCTTGCTGTACCTAGGAAATCCTCCCACCTTATGGGAACTTTACTCTAGCTGTTGTTTCTACCTGACTGAAATGCTCTTCCTCCCAAAGCCTCTCAGCTACCCTTCACTTCCTTCACTTCATTTCACCTTTTACTTCCTTCTTCAGGCCTTTGCTCGAATCTCTCCCACTTTCCAGGCTGGAGTGCAGTGGCACAGTCTCAGCTCACTGCAACCTCTGCCTCTGGGCTCAAGTGATGCTCCTGCCTCAGCCTCCCAAGTAGCTGGGACTACAGGTGGGTGGCACCATGCCAGGCTAATTTTTGTCTTTTTAGTAGAGATGGGGTTTCACCATATTGGCCAGGCTGGCCTTGAATTCCTGACCTCGTGATCTGCCTGCTTTGGCCTCCCAGAGTGCTGGGATTACAGGCGTCAGCCACTGCACCTGGCCTCCCACCTTCTTATGCCCACACCAACAGCACTGCTGTGTCCTTCACCCCACTCTTTGTTTCCATAGTCCTTACTTAGACATACTAAGTACTTATTATGTATAAATACAGAGAAAAGGCAGAAGTTCCACAAGAGCAAGGTTCCTTTTTTTGTCCACTAGAAGAGCATACAAGTGGTATTTGTTCAATAAGTGAACAAAGGGCCGAGTTGGAGACTGGGCAGCTAGCAAGACGAGAAAAGGGGAGGGTAAATTGCGAAAACCCAGTGGCTGCGCTGGGGCCCCTCTCCATCTGAGCCCCTGGAGATCTCCCCCCGCCCCTCCCAGTACTCACTGCACTTTGGAGGCCAGGGACTCAGCCCCAGCATATTGAAGGGAGGGGGAAAGCAGCACCGGAGGGGGCTGCTCTTCCCGAGGAGGTGCACAGTTCTCGCCAGGCTCCTCAAACCCTACCCTAGGCTCTCCCTTCAAGGGACGGCAGCTCAAGATGGAGGCAGTACCTGGGAGGAGAACTGGGTCAGGACAGCCCTCTTTATTCCTCCACAGCCCCGGGCTCAGCCCACCCTCGAGGGCCTGCTCCCAGTACCTGCTCCCAGCTCCCCTCGGTCCAGCACTCTCCGTATAGCTGCCACATTGCTCCCGTGATATGCCATGTGCCACTTCTTGGTTAGTGTCCCAGCCTCCAGGCAGGGATTCACTCTAGGAGGTGGACAAGCAGGGCAGATAGAACAAAGGCCACTGGCTCCCCCATGGAGGAGCTTCACAGGGCTCTTAAGAAGTTCCTGGCACTTCCTGGCTTTTCCCTAGACAGGAAGTTCTATCACTTCTTCCATGCACCCTCTTGGGATCCCCATTTCTCCAGGGAGCAAACAGTAGGGGAAATGCATGACCCTGCCCATATGTACCTGAGGTTGAACCTGCACCAGCCAAAGGGCAGTGCGTATTCCCGGGGAGGCTCCCCTCTGCGCCTGTGGGCCTCGTCTCCTCGCAGCTTCCAGCAAGACTCACAGTAACACAGGCTTCGCTTTGGCGGAGGCATGAAATAGTCTTCTGCAGGACAGTGAGTAGCAGGCTTGGGGCTGTGGCTCCTTCCCTTGATCTCCAGCACACTGCCACCCTCCAGCTGCTCTCCAAAGCTCTGGGCCTGGCCCTGGGAATGAAGTCAGTTCTGGGGGACTGGGACTCACCAGGAAGCAGCAGGAGTTCTTGGAAGCGAGAGCAAAGGGCATGGTACTCGCAGCTCTTTAGAGGGCTAGCAGCAGGTGGTGGACCCCAGCACACACTCTCCTTGATACCTGAGGGAGCAGAGGGGCACAGGTCACAGGAGCTGGGCTAGAAGAGTGGGAGTGGGGGAGTGGGGCAGGAGCTGAGTCCCTTTGGGTTGGCACACCGTCCACCATGTCCGCTTTCTCCATGTCCCCTTGGGTTCCAGAACTTTTCCCACTGGCAGCCCCTGGTTCCGGGTTCACAATTGTCACCTGCGGGGAAGACGGTAGTCAGACAGAGCTTGGTCAGATCCCAGAGCCTGTGGATTCCTCCCTGGACCACAGACTGTCCCTGTCCTGGACAGCCCAGACTCTCAGGCACCCCTCCCCCCTGCCCCCACTGCCACTAACCTGCTCACACTGGCCATAGAGGTCCACAAGTGCATGGCAGGGCTGGGGCACATCTGGCACAGCTACCCCCTGGTCCACCCCATTGACATAGAGATGCAGTCCCCCAGAGCTGTCCAGCCGCAGTCCCAGGATGGTGCCTTCAGGGCATGTGTCCAGATTTGGTCCAAACTTCTCACAGATCTGGGAGGAGAGACCAGCTGTCTTCCAGAGGTCAGACTCCACCACAGCAGCTGTCCCGCCCTTTACTGTTTCTTGCTGCCAGTGCCTTGGCTTTGCCGCCACACTTGCCTGCTGCCAAGGCTCTCCTCCCACTGCAGTTACCTAGAGCCCCTCCCCTTCCCCAAAATTGACACATTCTCAATGGCAGGGATACTGCAGTAAGCAGCAGGCCTAAGACTGACCAGGCAGTGGCACTCAGCCTTGCCTGTCCACTACTGTCCCCCTTTTAGACCTGTGGTCCTACCTCCAGGGCCAGGCGTCCCTCTTCTCCCTTCTGGCCAGCCCTTCCCTACTGAGGTGTAGTCCTGTCCCTTCTCTATGGCTCCTACTCACCTTGAGACCATTGTGGAAGACCCCACGGCCCCGCAGCAGCCAGGCTGCCCGTTTGAGGGCACAGGCAGAAGCAGGGAAGTTGAGCCTCTCAGGCGCACAGGTGATGACTCCCAGAACAAGGGAAGATGTCCACTGTCGGTTTAGGAAATCTATCCGCACCTGTGGAAGGAACTACTCCACAATCACAGCCTCCTGGGAAGAACCAGGCTTCTCACCCCAGCCAAGGAGGGAATATTGCACCTCCCAGAGTGTGGCCTGGGATGCTGCCTTTTCTTATGCTTGGAAGGACCAGAAATGCAAATGTAGTTGTTTTTTTCCCCCTTTTTAAAAAATAAATAAATAAATAAAGAACCATCAGCTGGGTGCGGTGGCTCATGCCTGTAATCCCAGCACTTTGGGAGGCTGAGGTGGGTGTATCAACTGAGGTCAGGAGTTCAAGACCAACCTGACCAACATGTGAAACCATGTCTCTACTAAAAATACAAAATTAGCCAGGCGTGGTGGTACATGCCTGTAATCCCAGCTACTGGGGAGGCTGAGGCACGAGAATCGCTTGAACCCGGGAGGTGGAGGTTGCAGTGAGCCCCAAGATTGTGCCTTTGCACTCCAGCCTGGGCAAGAATGAAACTCCGTCTCAAAAAAAAAAAAAAATCATCTGCTCTGCACCTTCCCTGTTTGATCCTTTATCTTGCTGTTGCCTCTGTAAGGATTCTGATCCCTAGGACTCCTTCACCTAGCTAGCTTTTTTTTTTTGTTGGAGACAGTCTTGCTCTGTCACCAGGCGCCAGGCTGGAGTCCATTGGCATGATCTCGGCTCACTACAGCCTCCGCCTCCCGGGTTCAAGCAATTCTTCTGCCTCAACCTCCCAAGTAGCTGGGACTACAGGCGCGTACCACCATGCCCTGCTCATTTTTGTACTTTAGTAGAGACAGGGTTTCAATATGTTGGCCAAGATGGTCTCTATCTCTTGACCTCATGATCCACCCGCCTTGGCTTCCCAAAGTGCTGGGATTGCAGGCCTGAGCCACTACACCCAGCCAATTTTTGTATTTTTTTGTAGACAGAGTTTCGCTATGTTGCCCAGGCTGGTCGTGAACTCATGAGCTCAAGTGATCCACCTGCCTCGGCCTCCCAAAGTGCTGGGATTACAGATATGAGCCACCACACCCAGATTCACCTGGCTACCTTTTGACATATCTGTTTGTAATCAAAAGGCCTCCTCTTCTGGAAAGTCATCTCTGTCCCCACATATAGGATCCAGCATTTCCCTTAGACTACTCCAGCCTGTCTCTACTGCTTCACTTACCAGTCACCAGCTAGGGACTTCATGGTAACTGATTGACAACCCCCATTACAGGCTATGAATAAAAGCCCAGGAAGCTCATCTAAGTGGCTTGCTTTCTTTTTCTCCACCCAAAAAAGCCTTTCTTCAGGAAGGTTGGTCCTGGGTCACCGTGGAGCAAGAGGAGCTGGGGATAAGGATGCAGAGCCCACCTGTACCAGCAGCTGGGGCACCAGAGGCTGGTTGATGACAACGATGCCCTGATTGTAGCTGGCCACCCGTGTGGCCGTACGGTTCCCATTAGACAAGAGGATATTCTTCCCATGGTTCTCCAGGAACTCGAGGGTGGCGGGCATGATACCCACTTCATTCTGGCCCTGGTGTGGAGGAAGGGACTGAGCTGCATGGGTTGCCAATGCCAGGATTGACCCACTCGTTGGTGTCTGCACAGAGCCTGAATGTGAGCCTCCACCCAATGATCAGAAAATCCAGAAAAGACCTGGCATCCAACGGCCCAGCAATTGCCCATCCATATGCATAGCAGACCGTCCTGCAGCCTCTTACTCCCAGGCCACGTTCCTCGCCCTCGTCATCCTCCTCCCCCTCACTGCCGGTGTCTGAACTGGGGGAAGGAGGCTGGGTGCCTTCTGACTCCTCTAGCCTCGTGGAACTGACGATCGACACACTGCGGACTGGCCCGTAGAGATCCAACACAACCCACACGTTCTGGGAGACACACAAGACCCAAAAACTCAGAGATCAGCAGAAGACCTCAACCGTACTCCCAGAACCCAAGGAAGCTCTCCGGTCTACCTTGGCAATGCCGGTGGCTGCAGGCCCCATATCCTCTCCATCCACGAGGATGTGCATCGTGTCATCTGCCCCCCGACGAACACCCACACGGCTCCCCACCTAGGACCAAGCCAGGACGAGGACAGACGATGCTCAGCCCACCTCTCCCTGCCACCTCCACTCCCAACCCCTCCCCTGTCCCTGGAGCCAGCTGCTTCACCCCCAGCCTCTCTAGGTTCCGGCCATAGTTCATTCTCTGGAGCTGCCCATCACGTCTCACTTCACAGCTAGACACCATCCAAGTGGTCTTCATCCGGAGCTCTGGCAGGGACGGAGGTAACCCTGGGCCACTGCCTGCTCTGGGTCCCATCTCCTCCGGTGCTAGTGTGGTCAGCCCCAGCCGCAGGGAACCTGCCCACTTCTCATCTAGCTCTTCCACTTTCACCTACGAGACAGAAAATATGAGCTGGCCCGTTGTGATAGGCCTGGCAGCCCCGTTGTCACACTGCTACAGCCTACCTCAAAGACTTCCTCAGCCCTGAGTTCCTTGGTGCTGAAGACAAGACCATGAGCATAGCCAGCAGCACGTACTGCCCTCGTGCCATCCTCCTCTAGAGTGACATTCTTGCCACAAGTACTGTGGAATCGGTGAGCCACACCAGCCACTGCAAAAACATGGCACCAGAGGAAGTGGTAGGATTGGGGTAGCAAGCTTCAGATGGAACGCAGAGCAAAGCTTTCAGATGAAACAAGATGTAGACACCAAGGCCCCATCTGCATCTGCCATTACTCCTCAGGGCCTCCTGACACCTCTTTATTCTATTTTTTTTGAGACAGGGTCTTGCTCTGTCACTCAGCTAGAGTGCAGTGGCACAATCATGGCTCACTGCAACACTGACTTCCTGGACTCCAGTGATCCTCCCACCTCAGCCTCCCAAGTAACTGGGACCACAGGTACACGCCACCACACCTGCCTAATTTTTGTACTTTTAGTAGAGATGGGGTTTCATCATCTTTCCCAGCCTGGTCTCAAACTCTTGTGCTGGAGCAATCCACCCGCCTTGACCTCCCGAAGTGCCGGGATTATAGGCGTGAGCTACTGTGCCCGGCCCTGACACCTCTTTTCATCATAGCAAGACTCGTTTCCAAACCTGGCATGCTCAGCTTATGGCGTCCTGTCCAGGCTCTATGTACCAGGTATAACCTCCCCGTCATCGGCTGCTTGCCACTGTGAGCTGTCCCCTCCCTGGAGCCAGCGGCTACCCCAGCCAGCTGTCTGTGAACAGCCTCTCTAACCTGGAAGCCCTACTCCTCAGGCACACAGCAGGCAAGCAGAGCCCATCCAGCCCCCACCCTGCCGCACACCTGGGGAGTGTAGTGGGAAGGACTTCTCGGTGGCAGTGTTGCTGGTCGCCAGGCTGTTGTCCATGGGGCCGGTGGCATTAGTTATGGAAACTTGGACACATTGGCCATAGAGATCGACTACCGCATACACCTCTGGGGCGGAGAGGGAAGGTCAGAAGCCTGACAGCCAGGGTGGTCTGGGCTGAGGGCGGCAGGCTGAAAGCCACATAGTCACCTTTACCCGGAGGCAGGCCCGAGCATGCGGCGCCTTGGTCCTGGCCGTTGATGAAGTAGTGCAGGTCACCCTTGGCAGTTCGCATCATGCCAATGCGTGCACCTGTGCCCAGCGCGTCCAGGTCACACCCGTAATTGTTTCGCATTGTGTTCCCATCTTGCATGATGGCTGTGCCACTGGGGGGATGGCAGAAGGGTGAGTCAGCCTGCCAGCTTCATCTTCACATGGGCTGCTGCCCACTCCCTGCCTGTCAGAACCTTCCAGTGCCTTGGGCTGGGGTCTTGATCTGGGCGTAAGGCCCAATCTTATCTCCTTTGTCCCTGGGATCCTCTCAGGGAAAAGCAAGAACTACCTAAGAGAAAGGAGGACTGAGTCCCTGCGGGGCTGAGCAGGGATTCTCAGAATCCAAGGGAGGGGACAGGCAGATCCCCTAGGTCTGCCACTGCCCACAGCCATGATAGGCCTAAACCTTGCTTCCCTGATCCCAGCCAGCTCCACCCAGCCCCAAGCTGGCCCCAAAAGCAGGAAGCCTGACCTCAGCATCCATGTGTCATAGTCAATGTCTGTCATAGTGTTGGGGAATTCCAGGTCTTCAGGGCGAATGGCAGTCACTCCTGGGAGGAGGCAGGGGTAGGTCAAGGTTGCTCCCCCAAGGCACAGGCATCAGCAGCCCCCAACACACACACAGACGCCCCTCACCAGCCTCAATGGAGCCTGACCAGCGGTCCACCATCTTCTGAATGACAATTTCAAACAGCTCTCCATCCCGCAGGGCCCTGCCAGGGAGATTGGTGATCAGAGAGGCTCTGCGTGGGTGGCTGAAGGTAGGCAATAGGAAGGTAGGGGCGTGAACGTCAAGAGACTGACCGATTGGAGATGACGATAGCGTCATTAAACTCGCTGCGGCAGTTGTGGCGGAGGGCAGTGCGGCCCCCATTAGTGATGACTGCATTACTGCCGTGCAGCTGGTGGAAGCGAAGGTCAGAGCCCCCGGCCCCTGAGGACGGGGAGCTTGGAGACACCTGGTTGTTCCCTTCAGGGAGTGGCTCAGGAACTGGAGGCACCTCTGTAAAAGTGGACATCACTCTTAGGTCTCTAGGTGTCTCTAAGACCTCCCAAGGCCACCCTAAGCCCCAGCCCAGCCCGGCCCTCACCCACGTCGTCCACAATGGTGGCCTGGGCCGCCTGGCCATAGAGATCGACGACAGCATAGACGCCCGGGGGCACGTTCCAGGCAGCAGGGCCCTGAGTCATCCCATTGACAAAGAAGTGGAGAGTCCCGTCCTCCCGCCGCACCACGCCCACCGTGTCCCCTGCCTTGGAAGAAGGGGGTGCTGGAGTGAGGAGTCAGGCAGAGTTCCTGCTGGGGCTGGTCCTGCGTCAGCCCCACGGTGCCTGTGAAGCCTGCTGCAGCTGCCTGGCAGCGCGCCCACTTTCCCACCTTGAGGCGGTCCAGGTTGTGCCCGTATTCATCCAGGATGGTCGTCCCATTGTGCATCACCCCATTCCCAGTCATCATCCAGGTCCCTGGGAGGACAAGGAGCAGTAGGGGACATGAGGGGACATGCAGGGCTCCTCTCCTTTCCAGCACCCACAGGACTCCTGAGCCCACAACCCACCTTGCCTTTTCTTGGACAACTGGCTTTCTTCCCTGAGCAGGACAGGAAAACTCTACAGCTCCCTGCCCATGGGCACTCTCTAGCCATTGAATGAGTGGTCACAAGAGTCACAAGTGAAAAAGGGGCTGGAAAATGAGTGCCAGGGTTCTGGGGATAGCTTCCCCCCAAAACCCTATCCTGGCCCTGCCCTTCCTGGGAGCTCACCAGAGCGCAAGTTGGTCATGGTAGAGGGCAACTGGAGGTAGGCAGGGTTGTGGGTGGTGACGCCAATTTCAATGGAGCCAGCCCATTTGTCCACCATCTTGTCGATGCGCACCTGGAACACCTCTCCATCCCGCAGGGCTCGGCTGCTCAGCACCACGCCATGATTGAAGTCATCAGTGGCACTAAGGGCACAGTGAGTGGAGAGTCAGATCCCCAACACATGCTATCAGTGTGCCAAGGCTTCTCCTGGCAATGCCTGCCAACACTCACTGCCCCAAGCCAAAGAGCTAAACCTCAACCTCCAGGAAGCTCCCCTGCCAGGCTCCCTCTGCCTTCCACTTCCTTGTCCCGCCCCTCTCCCATTCAAACCCCTTCTTCAGGCTTCTCCCCACTCCATGGGCCATACTGGGGCCTCAGGGCAGTGCGTCCCTCGTGGGTGATGGCTGCCTTCTGGCCACAGTTGGGGTGGAAGAGCAGGCGCTCGGGTTCTGCCTGGGCAGGAGCAGCTCGGCGGAGAGCGCCCTCGGGGGACAGTGCCCGTAGGATGGCGTTGTTCCGGCGGAGACGGTCACTGTGGTTGTTATTGTGGACGATGGTCACCTTCACTGCCATCCCATACAAGTCCACCACACCATATACCACTGGGGGCGTCAAGGGGGTTGCCACTCCTGTGGCAGGAAGGTACAGGGGTGTGGGAGTGGGCAGGGAGAATGAGAGGAGAAAGTCACATACAGGGAGGCCAAGCACCAAAGAGCCAAAGAGAAGCAGGAGGATGAGGTACGGATCCCAATCCCAGCCCCACCGAATGCCCTAGCCCAGAGGCCCTCTCTGAGTGGCCCTTACCCTGATCGATGCCATTGATGAAGAAGTGCAGGGCCGAGTTGGACTTCCTTGTGAGACCAATGTGGTCACCCTCCTACTCAAAGCAGAAAAATAGTTCAGCGGCGTCCCGGGGCCTGCCTAGCACCCCACTCCACACGGGAACAACTCCAGAAAGTATTCACCAGAGTCTCAGACCACCCTCGAGGACAGGTCTTGAGCCCTTGGTTTCCAGATATGACAATTTCTACATTTCCTCAGTGCTCAACATGAGTCAGGCACTGAGTTAAACCACCTTACAGACATCAGCTTTGATAAGTCTCAGCCTATGGAATCAGCCTACTCGGAGGCTCATTTTAGAGATTGCAGCGAGTGGAGGAACAACCAAAGAGGGTAAGCTTCTTGCCACAGTTCGCCACTACAAATGGGCAAACAGTAAGAGGAATTCAACCATCTGACTCCAAAATCTGAGTGCTGAATTCTTGGGCAACTCAGCCTTCTCGGAAGGAACCTTTAGGCAGAAGATATAGGGACTTGCTCTAGGTCACAGAGGAGACCCTGCTTGGTACCCAAGCAGGGACAGAGTACCTGTGGCTCCGCTGGAGAGTGACCCGAGGCTCTGTGCCCACCCTCACCTGCAACTCATCCAGACTGAATTCGCAGTACTCCCGGCGGGTGCCCTTGCCATTGGTCAGAATTCCACAGCCGCTCATCATGATGGTGCCTGGGTGATGATGGACACTCGGGTTGGGGTATGGGCTTCCTTCCCCTCAGCAACACCAGGCCTGCACCCCCACCCCTGCCCAGGGCTGGTACCTGACTGGAGGTTGGTCATGGTGGCTGGGTACTCCAAACTGTTGGGGTTGTGGGTGGTGACACCAATCTCAATGGAGCCTGACCACTTATCAACAAGCTTGTCGATACGGATCTGGCATTGAGGGAAAAAAGGGAAAAGCACGGAATGTAAATGCATAAAGGGACCTTCAGCCCTTGGTTCTTCTCCAGTGCCCACCCTCCCAGCATCAAGGGTCAAGCCCCATCTTTAGCTCCCAGGGATAAGGCACCAACCAGACCACAGGACTTTGCACACCTCAAACATCTCATTGTCGCGAAGTGGGCGGTTGGTCATGACAACCCCATTGTTGAATTCATCCAGGGGCCGCCGGCGCTCAGCCGTCTTATTATTGTTGCTGAGTTTGATGAGGGTCCCACATTTTTCATGAAAGAGCAGGGCATCGTTGGAAGTGAGAATGGGCGAGGTGGCAGCACCGCTAGACCCCAGGCCTTCCCCTGCTGGCGGGGAGCTCAGGTTGACATTCAGGAGCCCTCCATTGTAGGCAGACAGGATGGTGTTGCTCACCACCTCGGACAGCTCCATGCTGGCGAAGTCTATAGCAGCGGGATGGAAGAAAGAAGCTGGGATGAGGCTTTATGCCCCCAGGCTTGGTGCCTCTCTCCGTACCCCTTCTCCCGAGGGCCCCCCTTGTCCACCTCACTTCCCACTCCCCTTCCCAGGGCCTCCCCAAAGCCCTCACCATTATGCGACTCAAGGCTGTTAGGAAACGTCTCTGGCCGGGCCTGCACTGGAGACACCATGAAGGCTGGGGACCAGGTAGGATGGGAGGGGAATAAGGGTTCAGTCCCTAATTCAGGGCCCACAGCCAGGGGACCCCCCCCCCCATCCTCTAGCTCCCACTCTCCCATTCAACAGACTTGGAGATCAGAGTGGCCCTGCCCACACCCAGACTGTCTTGTCACTGTTATTTCCCCCATTCCATCCCCACCCAGCCACCACTGCCCTAGCTGTGTTCTCACCTTCATCAGCAGAGGTCCCCTGTTCAGCCAAGGCAGAGTCTTCAGGGGGGGCCAAGGGCTCGAGGGGAGGTGTGGGGATGGGAGTAGGGGGGCTGAAGCCTGGCTCAGGGGGTAGCACAGTGATCTGGGTGCACTTGCCATAAAGGTCCACGACGGCCCAGACACGAGGGGGCAGGCCTGTGGCGGCCACTCCACAATCCCGCCCATTCACCCAGAGCCGCAGCTCCCCAGCAGCTGTGCGCTCCACACCCACACGGTCCCCTTCGCCAAGCTGGTCCAGGTCCTGACCATACTCCTCCAGCACAGAGCGTCCATCTCTCAGCACAGAGCAGCCTGACACTACCCATGAGCCCCCCTTCAGCCCTGTGGCACTGCTTGGAAAGTCCAGCACACTGGGATCCAGCGCTGTCACCCCAATCTCAATGGAGCCACTCCAGGAGTTGACCTGGGATAGGGGTAGTGGACAGAGGCTTAAAATGGGCCACCTCTCATTCCACAGACTACCATATCTTCCCACCTCTCAGACAGCTAACTGGCTTTCTCTTGGAACACTAATCCAGAGAGGCAGACCGAAATTTTCTGGACTCTGGCTCGGTAATTATTTGGGCTTTCTTTCCTTTAGCAACTCTGCTTTCTACTCAGTGTTTACTGCACCACTCCTTTCCAAGCCAAGCAAGAGTTCCTTAGTTCTAGCCTCCTGGCTCCTCTGACTTCCCTGGTCTCTATGGCTCTCCAACCATCCAAATTCACCGACCTCCTATACTCACACCTCTTGCTTTTGTGTATCATTCCCTTCCCTTGGCCTAATTCTCTCCAAGGATCAGGCTCTACCCAGATTCGATCTTCTCCCAAGTTCTTTTTCTGTGAGCATAGCCTCTTCAGTGAATCACACACACCTCCCTCACCCTGGATATTTCTCCTCATCTCTTCCTGGCACAGCCTGTGAGTTTGTCCTTCAGTGGTTTGTTCTTTGTTTTTTTTTTTTTTTTTGAGACAGAGTCTCACTCATTCTGTTGCCCAGGCTGGAGTGCAGTGGCACAATCTCGGCTCACTGCGACCTCTGCCTCCCAGGTTCAAACCATTCTCCCGCCTCAGACTCCAGAGTAGCTGGGATTACAGGCGCGCGCCACCACGCATGGCTAATTTTTGTATTTTTAGTAGAGACGGGTTGTTTCATCACATTCACTAGCCTGGTCTTGAATCCCTGACCTCAAGTGATCTGCCCACCTCGGACTCCCAAAGGGCTGGGATTAGGTTTGTTCGTTCCTTGGTATCTCTCTTCTCTTGCCATCACATCTCTGATATCTCTCCATCCTCCATGCCCAAGAAATTGTGCCAGGAGGTCTGGTCTCAGCCAATCTAGCGAGTTAGCCCTCGTGTCCCTTCTTTGCTTCTGGATCTTGAGAAAACTCAAGCTTTTAATGTCTTCTCCTTGAAACTGAATGTTTCTGATTCATGCTGTCTTCCTGCCCGTCCCCTGAGGCTCTATCATCTTTCTGCTCCCTCGGTACCCGGCGATGTGAGCTACCCGGGCTGTCCTACCCCGTCTCCCTCTAGTCCCCTCCCACCGCCCTCCACATCTCGGTTCCGCGAACCCAGCGATGCACCTTGCGGTCGATGCGGACGGTGAAGACGCGTCCATCGTGCAAGGGTTCTCGGCTCAACACCAGCCCATGGTTAAACTCCTGGCCCGGCTGCTGCCGCCGCGCTGTACGCCCACAGGCCGACAGGCTCACCAAGCGCCCAGTGCGCGGGTGCAGCTCCCCGCTGCTACCGAGAACCCCGCTGGACCCCGGTCCTGAGCTGCTTCCGCTGGGGCCCCCACCCCCGCCCGGCACCGGTCCGGGGCCTCCCCCAGAGCCCCCACTCCCACCCGACCCCGCCGCCATCTCCGCTGACACCGGGGCAGCGCGACAGCCGCGCTTGGCGGCACCGTGGCAACCGCGGCGGGCAGATACCCTAAGGAATACGACCCGGGGCTGAGGCCAGGTATGCTTTACGGCACTGCTGGGCAATGAAGCAGCCCGGGCTAGGAGCTGGGGACGACCACGGTGAGACCCGAAGGACGACGAGGTCGGGAGGCTCACTTTACGGCATAGCGGGAGGTTGACGGAGTGGCTCCGAGAGGGACGAAGACTTGGGAAGGGAGCTTTTGCGACAGTGGAAGACACGCCCACCGCAGGCATCTTTACGACGGTGGGGTGCTGGAGCCTAAACACTTTCTGCTTTGCGACAGCGGTACTGATGACTCCGCCCTCGCTTGGGGGAGGTGACACCTTGAAGCACTCGCTTTACGGCAAGAGGGGGGCGTGACTCCCTTCAGGCTGCACGTTCCGAAACACCGTGAGCCGAGTCTGGAGGACCCAGGGAAGTGGTAGTGAAAGTCTACGTGAAAGTCTATGCCCGCAAGGCCACTGAGACCGAAGTGTCTTGCGACAGTGCCACATTCCATCCACTTTGCCTCAGACCTCTCCGGAGAGACCGAGCGAGCCGACTGGCGGGGCTGGTGGGGGAAGCTCTCTGGTATTTCAAGTCAAGCTCAGCCTCAACTCCAAGTCAACCAAACTAGTCGATGTTAAGGCCAAAAATAAAGAGTCTAAAGAATCCTGACAGGCAGTTTCGAGCAACGGCGCTCAGGAACCCAAAAGATCTCCCTTATGGCCATTAACAAGCCCCCAGCCCAACTCCCTGACGCTCACACTCAGGCTGGAGGACCATGACGTCACAATCGAGCTTCTCGCCCCCTGGCCTGGCCCCCTGACTGGGATTGGCTGATTTGGATGAGTGTGGTGCTGGAGAAGGGCGGGAACAAATCGCACAAAGAAAGAAAGTCTTTAGGTGGAACACAAAGGAAAGGGGCGAGTAGAGGGACTTCCAACCCGAGTCTTGATTCTGCCCGCCGCGGCTCCGGAGCAGGGGAGAAAGGGACCCGGAACTCAGCCGGAACACCCCTGGCCGGCCCGCGGTGGGGGCGGGGCCAGGGCGGGGCTACGTGGAGCCGGGAGGCGGGGCAGGATCGCAGAGAGCGGCCCCCGGGTGGGGCCTCGGAGAAGGTGGAGTCCGTAGGGGCTGCTGGCGGCCTCAGCCGGGACTCCCATGGAGGAGTCCCGGGAGGAGTGCCCCGAGCGGTGAGAGGAGTCGAGGCAGGCGCTGGGCAGCCCTCCGGAGTAGTCTTGTTTCACGGTTCTAGGCCTCTCGTGCACTCAGGGGGCTCTGTAACTCGCAGTACTGGTTCAAGCTGGCCCTCTGGGGGGATAGAGGTCCTTGGTTCCGGGCCCAATCAGCACCCGGGAGAGGCTGCCAGCCATAGCCTTGGGTCTGGCACGAACCCTGGTGGATTCAACACCCTCGGGCCTAGAACCAGTGTATCCGGGGCGCCTGCAGGGCAAGAGGTAAACAGCCCTGGGTGCAGTCTGCACTCTGGGTCAACTTGCTTGAACCCCCAAAACTCCCAAGTGGACCGGCCCCGGAGCATCCTACGAAAGAACAGCTCCAGCTTGATGCAGAAATCCCCTAATGTGGAGAAGTAAGGAGCTCACCTGTGCGGTCCAGCAGCCCAGAGTCTGGAGGGTTCAGGAGCCGGAGGGGCGGAGCCAGAAGGAAAGGGGCAGAGCCTTAAGAACGATTAGAGTAGGAGAGGGCAATTGAGTGAGAAATCCGAGGTTCTAGGCCTTCAGAAGAGCAGGTGTCCCATAAATCCTGGCTGCATAGTACTATGATTATCATTAAGTCTGACCCCATTCCCAGCCTCAACAAAGGGGTATAAGAAAACTGTTTTGCCTGGCGCAATGACTTGCCTGTAATCCCAGCACTTTGGGAGGCCGAGGTGGGCGGATCACCTGAGGTCAGGAGTTCGCGACCAGCCTGGCCAACATGGTGAAACCCCATCTCTACTAAAAAGACAAAAATTAGCCGGCTGTGGTGGCAGGCACCTGTAATCCCAGCTACATGTGAGGCTGAGGTGGGAGAATGGCTTGAACCTGGGAGGCAAAGGTTGCAATGAGCTGAGACTGCGCCATTGCACTCCAGCCTGGATGACAGAGCAAGACTCCTTCTCAAAAAACAAACAAATGACAACAACAAAAACTGTTTTGAATGACTGGAAAAATGAGGGACGCCTATAAGGAGGGGGTCACTAGAAGGTCTCCTCCCCCAGCCTCAGAAAGAAGTCTCAGCACTGGGATGAGATGAATATCCTGGCCACCTACCACCCTGCTGACAAGGACTATGGATTTATGATGGTGGATGAGCCCAACACTCCCTACCACAGGTGCTGAGCCCTCCCCAGCCCTTCAGTCCAGAGATTCTTCTCTGTTCCAAGGAGGGGACAGGTGGAGGAGGCAGAGAGAGCCTCAGGGACTGGATACTGCCTGACCCCCACCTCCCGGCGCTGCTTCCCCCTCCTCTGCAGGCTGCAGGACAGTTTTGAGGACCTCTCTGCCAGTTCCTCCCACTCAGTGAATCCCGAGGTGCTAGCAGAGAGGTAAGAGTCCTGCCAGAGATCAGCTGGGGTGTGGGGCCTCTTCCTCCCTTCAGCCCTGAACTCAAGTCTGCTTTCTGACACCCACAATGGGAGATGCTACAGTTTCCATCAGGCCTGGGTGGGGGTGGGGTCTGCCAACTTGGCCCTGTTTACCACCTGTCCCCATTGCTATTTTCTTCTCTCAATGCCTCCAACTAGTCTCCCTCCCCTTTAGGATTGCCATGATGGACAATATCTACCCCAAGGTCCTCCAGAACTGTGCTGATAGGAGCTCAGGGCCTGCAGACAACTTTTCCAAGACACGTGAGATGAGGGTTGGAGATTGAATGGAAAGGGGGAGGTGGAGTGAGCCTTCAGCGAGAGTGAGGTGGGAAAGCCAAGCTCTCACCATGGTCACAGACTCCACCAACTTTGAAAAGCGCCGCAAAGCACACTATGCCGAAGGGAAGTTTCTCAAGACTTGGAAAAACCTGCCCTTGGAGGATGAAGAGGACGGCAATGGTGGTAGTATCAGCATCAGCGGTGGCAGTCAAGATGTGATGCTGGACCCAGAGCCCAGGCCTGTGCAGAGAGGCTGGGCAGGAGAACTAGCCAGAGGAACCAAAGACGAACCAGGCCTGGCCACCCAGAGGCACATCCAAGCCCAGGATTAGCGATGGTGGGGCTCCAGGGACTGGGGGTATTGTAGTCCAGAGCCCACTCCTCATTTCTTACCACAGCCTGTCTTCCTCAGTGCATCAGCCCAAGACCCTGCTATCTGACAGGGAGGTAATGCTGGGAGGTGACCCCAGGAAAGAAAGAGGGCAGCTGGAGGAAGGACCACACTCAGGATAGCTCCCAGAGATTATGGGCTGTTGAGAAATAGAAAGTCTGATTGGGGACTGATTTGTTGGCCAGGTCCAGTGGGTCACTCCTATAATCCCAGCACCTTGGGAGGCCGAGGTGGGACGATAGCTTGAACCCAGGAGTTTGAGGCTGCAGTGAGCGATGATGGCACTACCACATTCTAGCCTGGGTGACAGCGAGATCCTGTCTCAAAAATAAATTTTAAAAAAAATAATAAATATAGCTGGGCGTAGTGGTACACCCCTGTAATCCCAGCAACTCGGGAGGCTGAGGCCGGAGAATCACTTGAACCCAGAAGGTAGAGGTTGCGGTGAGCCAAGATTGCATCACTGCTCTCCAGCCTGGGCATCAAGAGCAAAACTCCATCTAAATAAATAAATTAAATAAATAAATAAATAAATAAATAAATGTCCAAGACAACCATGAGGAGCAGTGGAGAGGTTCACTAAAGTTCTTCTCAAATGGGAAGAGTAAGAAAAGTCAGTGAGGTGAGGATCCGGGACCTGAGCTTCTCCCCTCTGGTGAGGGGCCACAACAAACACCTGGGAGGCCTGGATACACCAGGTGGCCAGAAGACTCAAGATTCATTTGGCTGATCCCTCAGATTCCTCCACCTACAGAAGTCAGTCCCCCGCAGCTGTGGCCACCATCATACTGGGGCAGGAGATTACTCTGCATCAAAAAGAGTATCATGGCAAAGGACTATACCTGAGGTCCTGCTCCCACCCAGAGCTTATGGAGGACATGGAAGATGAGCATCAGGACGGTGAGAGCCTGGGCAGGACAGCCTAGTGGGCAGGAGGGCTGGGAACCAATAGCTTGATGGGTACTCCAGCCCTGACCCCTGATTCTAGACTACGCACACTGGACCTGGGTGATTGAGAACACCAGAAACACTGAGGTCCACCTGCTGGACCACGTG
This sequence comes from Cheracebus regulus, assembly GCA_963574635.1. Classification (NCBI taxonomy): domain Eukaryota; kingdom Metazoa; phylum Chordata; class Mammalia; order Primates; family Pitheciidae; genus Cheracebus; species Cheracebus regulus. The sequence goes on from CAUYQU010075056.1 coordinate 93,135, forward strand.
GGAGGCCCCTTTAGGGATCACAAGGCCCCAGAGGGCTCCCTGGTGGTGACAGTGACACCACTGTAGCCTGTTGAGGGCACCAGGCCACCATCTCCCTGGGCCTATCTCTTGGCAAGCTTCCATTTCCCGACCCTCTCAATTTTTTCAGACCAGTACATCAGCAATAAGTGGTAGCAGAGGCCCTGAACAGCATGCAGTCCAAGGCCCACATTGGACAGGAGAGGAACCAGGAAGACTCAGAAGGAGCTGGGATCCCCTCCAGCTTGGCACCACTCACTGGCTCCACGCCTCCTACTTGATTCCTCTCTGCCATGCCTCCCCACTCCAGGTATTTCCCTGTCCTTCAAAGACAGTGAGTCTCAAGTGGTATCCAGCTGGTGTCTGTGGCTGGTGGCCAAGGGGCTGAGCTGGCAGAGCTCAGGGAGTTCAGAAAGGAAGAGTGGAAGCAACCCCAACCCCCCAAGCCAGAACCCACACAGCCTGGCAGACTGAGCCTGGGCATAGGCAAGGGGATGTTTGCACTGGCCAGGGTGGTAGAGGAGCTGAGTGGGGAGGTTCCAGGGGACCCACGGTCACATGGACAAGATCTCATGCCTGCTATGAGAAAGCCATGAACTTAAACTCTTCTCTCCAGATGAAACTTTAGGACTTCGATGGACTCAGGAAGACGAAACAAAACAGTGGAAAGCGAGGCCGGCTGGGGGCAGAGTGGGGGCACCCTTCCCTTCCTGACCACCCTAGGAGTGGACAATAAAAAGCAGAAGAACAAGAGTATGGGACTATGAATTGGGTGCCCAGGCTGGGCCTCCTCATCGTTGAGGAGAGGGGAGGGGGAAGGGGAGTTCACACTCAGGAACGATGAATCCAAGGGCAGAGTGAAGAAAGCTGGGAGCGGTCCAGGGTCCTGGACCTCCTCCTCCACAGGAGCCTAGAATCACGAGAAGGCTCAAGCTGCAGCAGGATGACAATGACGGATGCAAGTTAATTTAGTGAACCATGAATTTACCGCTATCGTCTTCTTCACTTCCTGCAGCCTTGGAGGAAGAGGTTATCATTCCCATCTTCCGGGTGAGAAAACTGAGGAATCAGAGAGCTCCTCCAGGGGCACGCAACTTCTAAATGACAGAGTCAGGATTTGAACCTAGATCTGCCAGGCCCCCAAGACTCGACTACGAAGAGGGAAACAGGCTAGGGCCTCCAGGAGGAAGGAGCTGGCAGATCGTCTCTGAGGGCGGGGCTGTGGCTTCTGTGATCTCAGGCCCCCTCCTCTGCCCAGGCCCCGCCCCCGCCCCTCCCAGCACTGCCTGGAAGTGTGGGGTGAGAGCTCCTCCTAGGACACCCCTTTCCCCTTGGGGAAAGAATTGTGCCCCCAGGCTCTTCCCCACGGAGGACCCTCTCCTCCTTCCCCATCATCTCCCCTCCTGGGACAGAAAGCGCCTCCACCTGCATCCCCGCTTCTCCGGCCTCCAGGGCCCGCTGGCCCCATAGCAGGCAAGCTGAGATGACGGTCAAGCTGGATTTTGAGGAGTGTCTCAAGGACTCCCCGCGTTTCCGGTAAGTGTGACCTGGTCTAGGGGGCCGAGGAGGGGAAGGTCTAACACCCCCAGCACACAGACACCTTTCCCCAGGCCAGACCTCCTTTCAGGGAGCAGGCTTCAAAGAGGCAGGAGCCAGCTTGTGGGCCAAAGTTGTACCCCAGCTATCAAAGCAGGGTGCTCCAATGCTCTCTGCCCCTGCATGCTGCTCCTGGCCTCTGCAGTCTCCCTCACCCTGAGAACTGGCATGCCCTCCCGCCTCTCACTGGGACCCCTGCCCCTCCCCCAGCACCTGCTCTGGGGCGGTTAGCAACTTCCTGCCCTGGCCACATCCACCCTCCTTCTACCCTTCCTGCTCTGGCCTGGGTGGTGGTAGCTTCTAGGCAGAGCAGAAGTGGGCGGGAGGATGAGCCTCTCAGCCCTGCAGCTTTCCCCTCCTCACCCACCACCCTGCGACTCCATCTCCCGTGATAAGGCAGACAGACCAGATGGACCCAAGCTCTGTTCCCATGACCCCCCTCTTTCCCAGAGCCTCTATTGAGCTGGTGGAAGCCGAAGTGTCAGAATTGGAGACCCGTCTGGAAAAGGTGACCCTGACATGGAGAGGTGACCTGGGAGCAAATTAGGTTGAGAGGGGTGGGGCCAGGGAGAAAGCTGGAGAGGAGCATGCGTTCCAGGGATTATTGAATGCTGTGGAGGGCAGATATTTTGGAAACTTCAGAGAAGCAAAAAAGGTGATTCTGTACCCTCAAGAAGCTCAAGATCTTGGAAAACAAGACTTACTTTTGGGCTGGGCATGGTGGCTCATGCCTGTAATCCCAGCACTTTGGGAGGCTAAGGTGGATGGATCACCTGAGGTCAGGAGTTCGAGACCAACCTGGCCAACAAGGGGAACTCCCATCTCTACTAAAAATGCAAAAATCAGCTGGGCGTGGTGGCGCGTGTCTGTAGTCCCAGCTACTCCGGAGGCTGAGGCAGGAGAGTCACTTGAACCCAGGAAGTGGAGGTTGCAGTGAGCTGAGATTGTGCCACTGCCCTGCAGTGTGAGTGACAGAGCGAGACTCCATCTCAAAAAAAAAGACTTACTTTTGGACTTCCTTGTTCAGCTCTTGGGCTCCTCCTGCATTGTGCCAGGCCTTGGGCATTCAGGGAGGGCAAGATCATTTCTGCTCCCACGGAGCCCAAAGGCTGAATGGAATACAAACTAGTGAAACATTTCAATTCAAAACAGTAGGTCTCCCCTGAACACTCTTATCATACAGCATGTGTTCACAAATACACGCTCTCTCATTCCCCTTACTTTGCTTTACTTTTCTCTACAACATTTACCTCTGACACATTATGTATTTGCATGCTATATATTAGTTCTCTATTGCTGTGTAACAAATTGTCACAAATTTAGTGGGCAACATTGTTTTTATGGGCAACGTGGTGAGATTTCGTCCCTACAACTAATATTATTTATTTATTTATTTGAGACGGAGTCTTATTCTGTCACCAAGGCTGGAGTGGCAAGATCTCGGCTTACTAGAACCTCCGCCTCCAGGGTTGAAGCGATTCTCCTTCCTCAGCCTCGCAAGTAGCTGCGCACATCTGGCTAATTGTATTTTTTATTTTTAGTAGAGACGGGGGTCTCACCATGTTGGCTAAGCTGGCCTTGAACTCCTGACCTCAAATGATCCACCTGCTTTGGCCTCCCAAAGTGCTGGGATTACAGGCATGAGCCACTGCATCTGGTCTACAAATAATAATTTTAAACAATTGACTAGATGTGGTGGCCACACCTGTGGTCCCAGATGCTTGAACTCCTGGGCTCGAGTGATCCTCCCTCCTCAGCCTCCCCAGTAGCTGGGGCTACAGGCACATGACAGCATGCATGGCTAATTTTAAAATTTTTTGTAGAGATGGGGTCTTCCTATGTTGCCTAGGCTGGTCTGGAACTCCTGGGCTCAAGTAATCCTCACACTTAAGCCTCCCTAAGTGCTGGAATTACAGGCATGAGCCACCACACCTGGCCTAAACTTTTTATTTTGAGTACATTATTGACTCAGGAGACTAGTAAAGAGAGGTCTCATGTACCCATCACCCAGCCTCCCCCAGTGGTGACATCTTATACAATACTAGTACATTATTAAAACCAGGAAATTAATATTGTCACATTACAATGAACAATAAGGTCTATAGACCCTACTTTGATTTTACATTTTGCATATACTCTGTGTGTTCTTTTTTGATTTAAACAAAGTCTCACTCTGTTGCCCAGGCTGGAGGGCAGTGGTGCAATCTTGGCTCACTGCAACCTTCGTCTCCTAGGTTCAAGTGATTCTCCCACCTCAGCCTCACGAGTAGCTGGGATTACAGGTACCCACCACCACGCCCAGCTAATTTTTGCATTTTTAGAGACGGGGTTTTGCCATGTTGGCCAGGATGGTCTCCATCTCTTGACCTCGGGATCCACCCGCCTTGGCTTCCCAAAGTGCTGGGATTACAGGTGTGAGCCACTGCGCTCGGCCTTTTTGTGTTTTTGTATATAATTCTATGGTACTTTATCACATGTATGGATTCCTTTAACTATCACCACATTCAACATACAAATGGACACGAGGAATTCCTTTACAGTGATACCCAATACCCTTGTCACACTCTTCTCTCATTCGTGGCAACCACTGATTTATTCTCCATCTCTCTACTTTTATCATTTCCAGAATGTTGTATCAATAGAATCATACAGTATGTGATCCTTTGAGATTTGGCTTTTTGGCTCCCACACCACACACACTCAGAATAATGCTCCTGCCAGGTACGGTGGCTCATGCGTGTCATCCCAACTACTCAGGAGGTCAAAGCCGGAGGGTTGCTTGGGGCCAGAAGCTCGAGACCAGCCTGGGCAACATAGCAAGATCCCTGTCTCTAACTTTTTTTTTTAATTAGCCAGGCGTGGTAGTGTGTGCCTGTAGTCTCAGCTACTCAGGAAGCAAAGGCTGGAGGATCCCTTGAACCCAAGAGTTCAAGGCTGCAGTTGAGCTATGATTCTACCACTGTACTCCAGCCTGAGCGACAGAAACCTCAACTCTAAAAATAATAATCAATTTAAAAAAGATTAATGCTTTTGAAGTTTATCCAAATTGTTGCACATATCAACAGTTCATTCCTTTTTATTGCTGAGTACTATTCTATTGTACAGATGTCCCAGTTTGTCACTAGTGCAGTCTTATGAATAAGTTCCTTACTCATCTAAGGGGCAGGGGCTGAGATGGTTAAGGAAAGAACTAGACACTCAGTTCCCAGATTGACACAGTGATTTGTGAACATCCTTGTCCCTTGTCACAGACAACACATGGTGATGTCTGATAAGATTTGATCTTGGTCGGTTTCCTGAGCATTACTGAACCTGCCATACACCCTCAAGTCAAGCTATATTTCCCTGAAGCCTTCACAAGCCCCAGAAAATGGTTTTCAGTTCAACAGAAGTGCTGACCAACAAAACTGAATGCCTCTATGCAGCCCAAGCTTTCTGAGCCCCTGCTGCTCTGGACTTCCACACATGAGCTCCCTGGTGGTCTCCTGCCACCCTGGGCTGAGCTGAGGGCTCCACGGACACTTACTTGCTCCATCCCAGATATGGTGACTCAGGCCAGAGCCAAGTGGCATCACCTCAGAGGCAGTGTAGTTGCAACTCTGCAGGTAACAAGGTCCAGGGCTCAGGAGACAGACTCTGGGTTCTGATCACCCAGAGAGACCCTCCTCAGGCAGCCATTCCCTCCAGGCTTACCAAGTCTCTCTCTCTCTCTCTTTTTTTTTTTTTTTGAGACAGAGTTTCATGCCTGTCGCCCAGGTTGGAGTGCCCTGGTGCGAGCTTGGCTCACTGCAACCTTCGTCTCCCAGGTTCAAGCGATTCTCCCGCCTTGGCCTGCCAGAGTGCTAGGATTACAGGCATGACCTACCATGCCCACCCTCTTTTTTTTTTTTTGAGACAGAGTTTCGCTCCTGTTCCCCAGGCTGGAGTGCAATGGCACAATCTCAGCTCACTGCAACCTTCGCCTCCTGGGTTCAAGCGATTCTCCTGCCTCAGCCTCCTGAGTAGCTGGGATAACAGGCATGTATGTTCTACCACGCCCGGCTACTTTTGTATTTTTAGTAGAAACAGGGTTTCTCCATGTTGCTCAGGCTAGTCTTGAACTCCCAACCTCAGGTGATCCACCTGCCTCGGCCTCCCAAACTGCTGGGATTAAAGCAGTGAGCCCCTGCGCCCGGCCTAATTTTGTATTTTTAGTAGAGACAGGGTTTCGCTATGTTGGTCAGGCTGGTGTCCAACTCCTGACCTCAGGTGATCCACCCACACCGGCCTCCCAAAGTGCTGGGATTACAGGTGTGAGCCACTGCGCCTGGCCTATCAAGTCTCTTTGTCAATCAAACGGGCCAGACAGGATGGGCCCCAGGAGTACCCCAACATCTCCTCTTGGCCTTGACCTGTGGCCTGGATGATGGATTAATATTTATGAGGGAATGTGCAGTGAGCACAGAATGGGACAACTCCTAGCCACAAATAATATAGATTTTGGGCCGGGCACAGTGGCTCACACCTGTATGTAATCCCAGCACTTTGGGAGGCTGAGGCAGGTGGATCACAAGGTCAGGAGTTTGAGACCAGCCTGGCCAACATGGTGAAACCCCATCTCTACTAAAAACACACAAAAAAATTAGCCAGGCATAGTGGCAAGCACCTGTAATCCCAGCTACTTGGGAGGCTGAGGCAAGAGAATCGCTTGAACCTGGGAGGCCGAGGTTGCAGTGAGCCGCTGAGATCGTGCAACTGAACTCCAGCCCGGGTGACAGTGCGAGACTCCCTCTCAAAAAAAAAAATAGAGAGTTTTTTGTTTTTTTTTTTTTTGAGACAGAGTCTCCCACTGTCATCGGGGCTGAAGTGCAGTGGCGCCATCTTGGCTAACTGCAGCCTCGACCTCCTGGGTTCAGGCAGTTCTCCTGCCTTAGTCCCCCAAATAACTGGGATTACAGTCACATGGCACCGTCTCAGCTCACTGCAGTCTCAACCTCCCAGGTTCAATTGGTTCTCCTGCCTCAGCCCCCTAAGTAGCTGGGACTACAGGCATGCGCCACCACACCTGGCTAATTTTTGTATTTTCAGTAGAGTTGGGTTTCACCATGTTGCCCAGGCTGGTCTTGAACTCCTGAGTTCAAGTGATTGGCCCACCTCAGCCTCCCAAAGGGCTGGGATTACAGGCATGAGCCACCGCACCTGGCCAATCCTGTAGAATTTAATAGCAACCATGCAGAGCATCCAGACGGTGCAGGAGGTTGGACTCTCCAGGGAGCTCTGGATCTAAGCAGGTAGGCAGGGTAGGAAGAGATGTGTGAGAGTGGACAGAGAAAGATGTTTTGGAGGTAAGGCTGACAGAGGTGTTGATGACAGGCTGAGAGGCATGGGCAGGAATTTGGTTTCAGGCCCAAGGCAGTGGGAGCAAAGAAGCAGCGATGAGAACATACCAGATGTGTGTTAGATACAGGGAGAGCTGGATGAGCCTGGAGGGAGTGAGGCCAGACAGGAATGGCGAGCACCGCCCTGGGCAAGGGGAAAGGAAGTGGGGCAGGGGTGGGGGCATCACCTGGTGTGGGGCCGGTGGCACAGCTCCCTGTTACCCTCCTTCTTTCCCAGCTCTTGAAGCTGGGCACCGGTCTCCTGGAAAGTGGGCGCCATTACCTTACCGCTAGCCGCGCCTTTATTGTCGGCATTTGTGACCTGGCCCACCTAGGTCCACCAGAGCCCATGATGGCGGTATGTGGAGGGTCTGCATCTGGGTGGGAGGGGGTCTGGGAGGGGGTCTGGGATGAGGTGATGCTGTGGAAGAGGAGGGGTGGCCTGGGGTATGCAGGTTCCAGGCCCGAGCAGGGCTGGGCTGCCGTCCTAGACCGCCACAGCAGGCTGGGACTCGAGTCGGGAGAGTCCTGCCACCCCATGCCTGGTACTCTTTCTGTGCCCCTTCTTGCCTAGGAGTGTCTGGAGAAATTCACTGTGAGCCTGAACCACAAGCTGGACAGCCATGCGGTAAATAGGGGAAGGTAGGGATTGCAGGGATGGGGGCCAGGTCGCCTGTGGTCCACCCCAACCTACCAACTTCTCCTTCCCTTAGGAGCTTCTAGACGCCATCCAACACACGCTGCAGCAGCAGATCCAGACCCTGGTCAAGGAGTGAGATGGGGCTGGGCACGGTGGCTCACGCCTGTAATCCCAGCACTTTGGGAAGACAAGGCCGAAGGACTGCTTGAGTCTAGGAGTTTGAGACCAACCTGACCAACATGGCGAAACTCTGCCTCCACAAAAAATACAAAAATTAGGCCAGGCACAGTGGCTCATGCCTGTGATCCTGGCACTTTGGGAGGCCAAAGCAGGTGGATCGCCTGAGGTCAGGAGTTCAAGATCAGCCTGTTCAACATGGCAAAACCCCGGCTCTACTAAAAAATACAAAAAAAAAAGGCCGGGCATGGTGGTTCACACCTGTAATCCCAGCACTTTGGTAGGCCAAGGGGGTGGATCACAAGGTCAGGAGTTTGAGACCATCCTGGCCAACATGGTGAAACCCATCTCTACTAAAAATACAAAAATTAGCTGGGGATGGTGGCGTGTTCTTGTAGTCCCAGCTACTCGGAAGGCTGAGGCAGAGAATCACTTGAGCCGTGGAGATTGCAGTGAGCCGAGATCGCCACTGCACTCCAGCATGGTGATAGAGCAAGACTCCGTCTCAAAAAAAAAAAAAAAATTAGCTGGGAGTGGTGGCGGGTGCCTGTAATCCCAGCTACTCAGGAGGCTGAGGCAGGAGAATCGCTTGAACCCAGGAGGCAGAGGTTGCAGTGAGCCTAAATCACGCCACTGCACTCCATCCTGGGCAACAGAGCAAGACCCTGTCTCAAAAACAAAAGGGGAGAGGAGTGAGATAGGAGGGAAGGGGGCCTTATTTCCCAGAAACCAGCCCTCCACCCTCTTCCCATGAACACAGGGGCCTCCCCAGTGACAGAGTTGTGGGATTGGGGGTTTCTGGTGGTCTGACTTCCATCCCAGGGATCCCCTCGGGTTTCCCATGATGCGGAGACTAACTGAAAGGACATGAGGGCCTTATCCTGGGAATGCTCTGCTGGGGCAGGTGGGTGTCAGCTGGGATTCTGTGTTATGTCCCCATCCCCAGAGGTCTGCGGGGTTTCCGAGAAGCTCGCCGGGAGTTCTGGCGAGGGGCTGAGAGCCTGGAGGCTGCTCTGACTCACAACGCAGAGGTTCCCAGGCGCCGGGCCCAGGAGGCAGAAGAGGCAGGAGCTGCTTTGAGGACGGCTCGAGCTGGATACGGAGGACGGGCACTGGATTATGCCCTGCAGGTGCCTGCCCCAACCTGTCTCCATGGGGCACCAGAGCCTCAGGCGTCACCTGGAGGCTGGGGAGTCCCTAGTGTGCAGTGGGAAGGGTTGCTGTGTTTTCAAGACTGACCTGGGGTCTTTTTGCATCCTCAGATCAATGTGATTGAGGACAAGAGGAAGTTTGACATCATGGAGTTTGTGAGTTGTGGTGTGGGTGAGGGCAGGGTAGAGAGAAGCCTGCTGCCAGAACAAGACCAAGGGGAAAGGGGTTCTTCCTCAGCCTGGCCCCCTGCCCACCTTGTCTCCCAGGTGCTGCGTTTGGTGGAGGCCCAGGCTACTCATTTCCAGGAGGGCCATGAGGAGCTCAGCCGGCTGGCCCAGTATCGCAAGGAGCTGGGCGCCCAGGTGGGACCCAGGGCACAGGCAGGTCATGGAGGGAAGTTAGGGAGCTCTAAGATGACTCTTCTAATTGGGGGGCCTTTGACATCTGAGATACCCTTCCTGTGCCCAGTTGCACCAGCTGGTCTTGAATTCAGCACGAGAGAAGAGGGACATGGAGCAGAGACATGTGCTGCTGAAACAGAAGGTGAGGGCCCAGGTGTGGTGGCTCACGACCATCATCCCAACATGTTGGGAGGCTGAGGTGGAAGGATCTCCTGAGGCCTGGAGTTCAAGATTAGCCTACGCAACGTAGTGAGACTCCATCTCTACAGAAAATTTTAAAATTAGCAGGTGTGGTGGCACACACCTGTAGTTCTAGCTACTTGGGAGGCTGAGGTGGGAGGATTGCTTGAGCCCAAGAGTTCAAGACTGCAGTGAGCTATGATCATACCACTGCACTTAAGCCTGGTGGAAGAGCAAGACCCTGTCTCTAAAAATAAAATTTAAAAGATATTTAAAGCCCAGGCACAGTGGTTCACGCCTGTAATCCCAGCACTTTGGGAGGCCAAGGCAGGCAGATTGGCTCAGGTCAGGAGTTTGAGACCAGTCTGGCCAACATGGTTAAAAACCCCCTCTACTAAAAAAAAAAAAAAAAAAAAAATGCTGGGCGTGGTGACGGGCACCTGTAATCCCAGTTACTCAGGAGGCTGAGGCAGGGGAACTGCTTGAGCCAGGGAGGTGGAGGTTGCAGTGAGCCGAGATCGAGCCACTGCACTCCAGCCTGTGTGACAGACCAAGACTCCATATATATATATAAAAAATTGCCAGGCACAGTGGCTCACGCCTGTAATCCTAGCACTTTGGGAGGCCGAGGTGGGTGGATCACCTGAGGTCAGTTCAAGACCAGCCTGGCCATCATGGTGAAACCCCATCTTAAAAAAAAATTTCTTTTCAAAAAGCAGAATTTGAGGGCTGGGGCTGATGCTGGGGCTGTGGGCAGGAGGCAGACGCCTGTAGCCTTCGTCTCTGCCCACCTCAGTTGCCCTTTGATCCTCTTGTGCCTCCAGGAGCTGGGTGGGGAGGAGCCAGAACCAGGCTTAAGAGAGGGGCCTGGTGGCCTGGTGATGGAAGGACATCTCTTCAAACGGGCCAGCAACGCATTTAAGACTTGGAGCAGGTAAGGAGAGGACACCCCGATCAGCCCAGCCCACCCAGTTATGTATTTTTGAGTGGTAATAGTGTGCTAAGCACTGCAAGGAAAAACAGATGAACCCCCTGCCTTTGTAGAGTTTACATTCCATCAGCAAAGACAGACGATAAACCTAGTAAGTAAATTACATGCTGTTACAAGGTGATGGTGCTATAGGAGAAAGGTAATGAAGCAGGGGATGTGGAGAGCTGGACAGAGGTTACAATTCTAAATAGCTGGGCAGGGTAGGCTTCATGAGAAGGTAACTTTTGAACAAAGACTTGAAGGATATCTTGGGGAAGAAAGTTCTAGACAGAGGCCAGGCATGGTGGTTCATGCCTGTAATCCCAGCACTCTGGGAGGCTGAGGCCGGCAGATCACCTGAGGTTGGGAGTTTGGGACCAGCCTGACCAACATGGAGAAACCCTATCTCTACTAAAAATACAAAATTAGCCAGGAGTGGTGGCGCATGTCTGTAATCCCAGCTACGCAGGAGGCTGAAGCAGCAGGAGAATCACTTGAACCCAGGAGGCAGATGTTATGGTGAGTTGAGATCATGCCATTGTACTCCAGCCTGGGCAACAAGAGCACAACTCTGTCTCAAAAAAAAAAAAGAAGGTTTTAGACAGAAGGCAGAGCCAGTGCCAAGTCCTTGAGCTAGCCAGGGTGTTGGAAGAGCAGGGAGGTGGCCCTGGGTCTGGACAGAGTGATGGAGGAGGAAGTGGTAGGAGATGAAATTGGAGCTAATGGGGGCGTGAGTCATTACAGGGCCCTGTGGTTTTTGTAGGGATTTGGGGTCTACTCTGAGGGCAATTGGGAGCTGCTACAGGGTTTGGAACAGGATGGCGACATGCTCTGACTTGACTCCTTCCCCTTCCAGGGCCACTGCTAGCCCATGGGGGATCTCTGTGCAAATTAGAAAATGGAGCCACTTCCCCAAGATACTTTTTTTAGTTTTTTGTTTTTTTTGAGATGGAGTGTCACTCTGTTGCCCAGCCTGGAGTGCGAGTGTCACTCTGTTGGCCAGCCTGGAGTGCAGTGAGGCAATCTCATCTCACTACAACCTCCACCCCCTGAGCTCAAGTGATCCTTCATCCTCAGCTTCCTAAGTAGCTGGGGCCACAGGTGTGTGCCACCATGCCTGGCTAATTTTTGTATTTTTGGTAGAGACAGAGTTTCACCATGTTGTCCAGGCTGGTCTCGAACTCCTGACCTTAAGCAACCTGCCTGCCTCAGCGTCCCAAAGTGCTGGGATTACCAGCCCCCAAGATACTTTCTTTTTTTTTTTTTTGAGATGAAGTCTCACTCTGTCACCCAGGCTGGAGTGCAGTGGCACGAACTTTGCTTACTGCAACCTCCGCCTCCTGGCGATTCAAGCAATTCTCCTGCCTCAGTCTCTCGAGCAGCTGGGATTACAGGCACCTGCCACCAAGCCCAGCTAATTTTTTTATATTTTTGGTAGAGATGGTGTTTCACCATGTTGGTCAGGCTGGTCTCAAACTCCTGACCTCAAGTAATCAACCCACCTCAGCCTCCCAAATGCTGGGATTACAGGCGTGGTGAGTCACCTCACCTGGCCTGATACTTTCATTTGTCAAAAATTTCAGCAGTCTTGGCAAGTAATACTGGTGTCTAGAGAAAGAAAGAAAATTAATTTTTAAAGTATTTAAAATTTTTATTTATTTATTTTGAGATGGAGTCTCGCTCTGTTGCCCAGACTGGAAAGTACAGTGGCACAATTTCAGCTCACTGCAACCTCTACCTCCCGGGATCAAGAGATTCTCCTGTCTCAGCTCGGTGCGTTGGCTCACACCTGTAATCCCAGCACTTTGGGAGGCTGAGGTGGGCAGATCATGAGGTCAGGAGTTCGAGACCAGCCTGGCCAGCATGGTGAAACCCCGTCTCTACTAAAAGTACAAAAAATTAGCTGGGAGTGGTGGCACACGCCTGTAATCCTAGTTACTCAGGAGGCAGTAGAATTGTTTGAACCCAGGAGGTGGAGGCTGCAGTGAGCTGAGATCGAGCCACTGCCCTCCAGCCTGGGTGACAGAGCAAGACTCCGTCTCAGAAAAAAAGAAAAAAAAAGATTCTCCTGTCTCAGCTTCCCAAGTAGCTGGGATTACAGGTGCCTGTCACCACGCCCAGCTAATTTTCGTATTTTTAGTAGAGATGGAGTTTCACCATACTGGTCAGACTGATCTTGAACTCCTGACCTCAGGTGATCCACCCTCCTTGGCTTCCCAAAGTGTTGGGATTACAGGTGTGAGCCCAGCCTAAAAAGTATATTTTTTAAATTGTAGCAATAGACGATTTATTAGAAAAAGAATTGAGGCCAGGCGTGGTGGCTCACGCCTGTAATCCAAGCACTTTGGAGGCCAAGGTGGGCGGATCACCTGAGGTTGGGAATTCAAGACCAGCCTGACCAACATGGTGAAACCCCGTCTTTAAAAAGAAAAAAAGTAAAAAAAGAAAAAAGAAAAAAAAGAATTTTACTGCCATCTGCTGGAAAGTTGTCTTCATAACTATGTCAAATCTGGGTTGTCCAGAATATGAATAGCACCCTTTAGATGTTCCAATTTGTGCAACTGTCCACCCTTCTCTAGAATGCCTCATGGAACGGTCAGCCCAGGTGTCTCTCCTCTCAGTAAGATCCTCATGGGCAAAGAGCACAGCCTCTCTTCTGTCCCTCATCCTAAAGCTGCCCATGTCTGTAATGATTTCCATCTCCTACAGACGCTGGTTCACCATTCAGAGCAACCAACTGGTTTACCAGAAGAAGTACAAGGTGAGTAGGCCTGGGTCCTGGGTGCCCGGGCCCCAGAGAGACTCAGCCTTTGCCTGTGGCTGGACGTCCACCCCCTTCTTACCTTGTCCTACCAGGACCCTGTGACTGTGGTGGTGGATGACCTTCGTCTCTGCACAGTCAAACTCTGCCCTGACTCAGAAAGGCGGTTCTGCTTTGAGGTGGTGTCCACCAGCAAGTGAGTGCAATCCCCAGGGGTGATACTCTAATATATCTAAATAGTTACCAATCTGAAAGGCAAGGCCCACCACAATGGAGGCCCCCCACATGCAGCTCTAAACCTTAACCTTTTGGTGGCTAGATTGGGGGGGCCATTGTGGGAGAGGGTACAGGGTGATGGCGGATATTTAGGAGATTATTACCAACTGGTATAGAATCCTTTTCTTTTCTTTTCTTTTTTTGTTTTTTGAGACAGATTCTCACTCTGTCACTGAAACTGAAGTGCAGTGGCGTGATCTCGGCTCACTGCAACCTCCGCTCCTCCACCTCCAGGTTCAAGCGATTCTCCTGTCTCAGCCTCCCAAGTAGCTGGGATTACAGGCACTTGCCACCGCACCTGGTTAATTTTTGTATTTTTAGTAGAGATGGGGTTTCACCATGTTGGTCAGGCTGGTCTTGAACTCCTGACCTCGTGATCTACCCCCCTCAGCCTCCCAAAGTGCTAGGATTACAGGTGTGAACCACCATGCTTGGCTAGAAGTCCTTTTTTTTTTTTGAGACAAAGTCTTACTCTGTCGCCCAGGCTGGAGTGTGCAGTGGTGTGATCTTGGCTTACTGCAACCTCCACCTCCCAGGTTCAAGCAATTCTCCTGTCTTGCCTCCCAAGCAGCTGGGACTACTCCCAGCCTGAGACAATGCCCAGCTAACTTTTTGTATTTTTTTTAGTAGAGATGGGGTTTCACCATATTGGCCAGGCTGGTCTTGAACTCCTGACCTTGTGATCCACCTGCCTCAGCCTCACAAAATTCTGGAATTACAGGTGTGAGCCACCGCACCTGGCTAGAAGTCTTTCAATATAACTGGAACTGGTTGAACACTGGCTCAATGTCAGCCTGCCCATCCTGCCACTTTGCTTCCCAGCCTCAGACCCCGACACCCTCCCCCTCCCCTTCCCACCTAGGTCCTGCTTCCTCCAGGCTGACTCAGAGCGCCTCCTGCAGCTGTGGGTCAGTGCTGTGCAGAGCAGCATCGCTTCTGCCTTCAGTCAGGCTCACCTTGATGACAGCCCCAGGGGTCTGGGCCAGGTACCTTTACCTGGGGGTGGGGGTGCAGAGCCAGGCTGCCTGTGGGGATGGGGCACCCCTTACCCTAGGCCCCTCGGCCACCCTTTCTCCCCCTCTCCCCCAGGGCTCGGGACACCTAGCCATAGGCTCTGCCGCCACCCTGGGCTCTGGTGGAATGGCCAGGGGACGGGAGCCTGGGGGAGTCGGGCACGTGGCAGCCCAGGTACAGAGTGTGGATGGCAATGCCCAGTGCTGCGACTGCCGGGAGCCAGCCCCGGAGTGGGCCAGCATCAACCTCGGTGTCACCCTCTGCATTGAGTGTTCCGGCATCCACAGGTTACTCCCTAAGCCCAAGCATGAGCCCTGTTCCTTCAGGCGCAGTGCGGTTCCCAACATAGAGCTCATCACACAGGCCCCTCTTTCCTTCCCTGTCCTGGCTTCCTCTCCTAGCTTCTGGCTTTGTCATTGGGCACCAGGGCTGGGCCCAAGCCTGTGGGGTGCCAGTTGGACCCAGGTGGGCCTAGCCCCTCCGTGTTCTAGTCTGGCCAGAATTGGGGGACACCCAGTTTGTTGGCTTGGTTGGAAGAAGTGTGGAGTCAAGGTTGCTGAGGGTGGGGAAGCCAATGAAGACCACACAGAGAAGAGGTCATGAGGCCTTAGAAATCTCTAGAGCCCTCACCCGCCACCTCAGTGTGGCGGAAGGAGGGAAGAGACTGTCCAGGCTAAAGTGTCACTAGGAAGGGAGGTGGCTAGAGCAATGAGGGCCTTGAAATGAAACCTAAGGAAGAAGGAATGGTGACTGGGCAGGGTCCTGTGGGGCCAGATGGAGGCTACATGGTGGCTACATGGCCGCAGCTGCCCTGCCTCCTGGGCCAGCACCTCTGCATGGGCTCCCCTGCCGGCCTTGCTTCCCGGTGTCTTCAGGAGCAGCACAGCTCCCCAGGCCACTCCCCACACAGGGCCTGACCCTCCCCTCTGGCCCTCCAGGAGTCTTGGTGTTCACTTCTCCAAAGTCCGGTCTCTGACCCTTGACTCATGGGAGCCAGAACTAGTGAAGGTAACTTGGGGTATTGTGAAGACTGGGGGCAAGAACACGGGGGGCAAGGACATGGGGGCGCAGAGGCCTGAGCCCTGAGGAGACACATACTCACCGTTACCCTACCTGTCTCTGCCTCTGGGCCTCCCGAAGCTCATGTGCGAGCTGGGAAATGTCGTCATCAACCAGATCTATGAGGCCCGTGTGGAGGCCATGGCAGTGAAGAAACCAGGGCCGAGCTGCTCCCGGTGAGCTTGGGGTTCAGCCTCCTAGGGGAATGGGGGAACCTGGAGCAAGAAGTGGGAAGACTGCCTGCTTCTCCCCTCCCATAGACAGGAGAAAGAGGCCTGGATTCATGCTAAATATGTGGAGAAGAAGTTCCTGACCAAGCTGCCTGAGATTCGAGGGCGAAGAGGTGGCCGGGGGCCCCCAAGGGGGCAGCCTCCTGTTCCCCCAAAGCCTTCCATCAGGCCTCGGCCAGGGAGCTTGAGGTCCAAGCCAGGTATAGGGCTGGTTGGGCATTCACTGAACATCTGCTATGTGCTCGGCCCTGTGCCAGGTTCCGTAGGGAGGCACGCAGGGTAAGGCCCAGGCCTTCCCCTGGAGCATGTTGGCGGGACCAGACTGCAGTTTCAGGGGTTATGGTGGAGTGTCACATGAAGAATGGGAAGGAATGTGGGGCTGGGCGTAGGCAGGGAGGGTAAGGGGTGTCAGCAGCATGAGAAAAGGAGGGGGAGTGGGGGTGGGTTTGGCTGGAGTGGCAGGGGTTGAGAGCTGAGGCTGAGCGTCAAGGAGTCAGCTCACATGTGTCATCCCAGCAGTCAAGGTGGTTGGACTGGATGCGGTGATGATGCCGTCTCTCCCCACACCCTAGGGGCTCCTACACGTACACAGTCACACGTACACATGCCCACGCCTGCATCACTCTACTCCTCCACAGTCCCAAGCCTCCCCACAATTCAGAATAGACTTGTCCCATCATGGCATTGGGGCACCATGCTAAGGGTTTTCTTCCCGGACTCGAAGCTGCTTCCCCTTAACAGAACCAAATCCCCTGAACAGAGCCCCCGTCTGAGGACCTGGGAAGCCTGCACCCTGGCGCCCTGCTGTTTCGAGCGTCTGGGCATCCCCCATCTCTTCCCACCATGGCCGACGCCCTTGCCCATGGAGCTGATGTCAACTGGGTCAATGGGGGCCAAGAGAATGCCACGCCACTGATCCAGGCCACAGCTGCTGTGAGAGTCCTGCTGACCTCCCCACCCCACCCTAGAGCTCTGACACCTCCTCCTGACTGTGGGCCCTGCTCTTACCTCCTCTTCCTGACACCTGTTCCCTAGGGCCCCCACCCATAGGGAGAGAGAAGCAATATAGACTGGTAGCTAAGAGAGTGTGATTTGGAGGCAGAGAACCCGAGTCTGAACTCAGGCTCTCACCCCTCACAGGAGACTTTTAACAAGTTATTAACACTGTCTCATCTGTAAAATAGGGATAACAGCTGGGCAGGGTGGCTCACACCTGTAATCCCAGCACTTTGGGAGGCTGAGGCCAGCCTGACCAACATGGAGAAAGCCCATCTCTACTAAAAATATAAAATTAGCCAGGGGTGGTGGCACATGCCTGTAATCCCAGCTACTCGGGCGGCTGAGGCAGTAGAATCACTTGAAGCCAGGAGGCGGAGGCTGCAGTGAGCTGAGATTGCGCCATTGCACTCCAGCCTGGGCAGCAAGAACGAACTCCGTCTCAAAAAAAAAAAAAGGATAACATACCTCATAAGCTTGTACTACAGATTTATATATGAACACATGCAAAGAGCTAGCGCCAAGCCTGACAGCTGTAACCCCTTCCACACTCCTGAACACACCCCACCCTTCCATTCTCTGAACTGGCCCTGCCCTAAGACATCTTGAACTCTACCACGGAGGATGCCACCCTCAACCCCCTTCTCGACTTCTCCATGCAGAATTCTCTTCTGGCCTGTGAGTTTCTCCTCCAGAACGGGGCAAACGTGAACCAAGTGGACAGTGCCGGCCGGGGCCCCCTGCACCACGCAACCATCCTTGGCCACACGGGGTAGGGATGACGGCCATGGGGAGGAAGGCTGGGAGGAGTTGGGTGGCCGGCTGACCCTGGCTCTTCTCTCCAGGCTCGCCTGCCTGTTCCTGAAACGGGGGGCTGATCTGGGGGCTCGAGACTCTGAAGGCAGGGACCCTCTGACCATCGCCATGGAAACAGCTAATGCTGACATCGTCACCTTGTGAGAATGCCTGAAGGGGTGGGCTGGTGCTGGGATTCCCCCTCCCCCCGCCCACGTTCCGTGGGGCCTGGGGAAGGGCCAGGCCAGCGCCGGGATCAGGTGCGAGAAAGGCTGCTCCAAGTGTGCATTGGGGCGTGGAGTAGAAGGCAGGCGGGCAGGCGGGGTGCGAGGATGCTCAGCCCACCCTGAGAGGCGTCATTTGCGCATCAACATTGCTGTCAAGCATCTCTTTAGCCCTACACCCCCGTTGGGCACATGAACGAAACGCAACCCAGCTCGAAGAATGGGAAGTTGGGCGGGGAGATGAGGACAGTGTCGTTCATTTTTAAATTCCCTCCCTTAAGGCTACGACTGGCAAAAATGAGGGAGGCTGAAGCGGCCCAGGGCCAGGCAGGTAAAGAATCCACCCACCCCACCCCCGAGGCACAGCACCTGAACTCTGGGCTTCTGGTCCACGGTGACCTCTCTCCCTAGTGCCCGACTGCATTCATTCTGTTATTTAACAAAGGCGTATTGGGTGCATCCGACGTGCCAGGCCCTCGTTGCGCAGCGCGCACGTTCCCACCTACACGCGGAGCGCGAGGTCCTCAGGCGGGCTCAGGGCCCGGCCATCCTGCCCTTCTGCACCGGGGCCCAGACGCCTCCCCGCCTTCCCTCCCTCCCCCAGGAGATGAGACGTATCTAGACATCTTCCGAGACTTCTCTCTCATGGCGTCAGACGACCCGGAGAAGCTGAGCCGGCGCAGTCACGATCTCCACACGCTGTAACCCCAGGCCTTCGAGACCCGCGCCTCCCTCCCCTCCCCTCCCCGCCACCGGGCCCTCCGCCATTAAAGCCACTGTGCTTCGCTCTTCCCTTCTGGTTCACTTCTTGGGCGCTACCTTCGGGCCCACAGGGTCCCGGGGTGCGGGGAGCGGCTGGGGCGTGGCGAGCTCGAGTCTAGCAAGGGGCGACTCCGGGGAGCGAGACGGCAGCTTCGGCCGCGGCCCGGGCGCTACGGGGCGGGTGCTCTGGGGCTCCGGCGACGTGACCAGCCCCGTCCTGCCGAGGGGTGGGGCCGGCCCTGGGGCTCGCGGGCCCCGCGCGGCCGCCGAGAGAGAGCGCCGGGGCCGCCCAGGCAGGGAGGCATCCCCGGAATGCCGCGGCTCAGCACCCGCCCCCTCGGGAATTCCCCGCGGGAGCCGCTGGGAGGGACGCGGCCCCTGGACCGGCCTCGGGCTCTGAGCGGCGAGATTAGAGGCTCCAGCCCCACAGAGCTGCAGACGTGAGGCCGGGCACACCTGAGCGGCGGCGGGGTGGTGGCGGCCACATCCGGGCGACGCGCCTGAGTCACCTGCCCCTCGGCGTCCGCCAGTCCGGCCAGTCCGCCCCGTCTCTCCCGTCCGAGACTCTCCCCCGAACCTCCCAAGAGCCGCCCGAGCCTCGCGGGGGCGGGGGGCGGGGAGGGGCGCCAGGGGGCGGGGCTGTCTCTTAAAGGGCCCCGGGCCGCTGCCCTCGGGCCACTTCCTGGGGGCGGAGAGAACCTCAGCGGCTTCGGCGACACCCGGGGAAGGCGGCTGCGGCCGGGTACCGAGACTCCCGGCTGTTTCCATCAGAGCCCTCGGACACTCCCAGCCCGGGCTGAGCACGCATCGTCACCACCCGGCGGATACAAGGCGGCTCCGCCATCCGCTCCCGTCAGTTCCGCCTCCATCTTCTGGGACCCGTGCCGGCAGCCCGGCCTGGCCTCGGAGTGGCCCCAGAGCCCTGGGTGGACTTGCCCTCGGCGGCAGCAATCTGCCCGGGGTCTCCGAAGCCAGCCCTTCAGAGTCGGCCCTGTGCTCGCCACCGTCACCTGCTGGTTGGATTCCGGAAACCCACTGTCTGAAGACCACAGAGGAGAGTCGCTGACCACCCCAAATTGGATACGTCCAGACCTCAAGCTTCCTTCCTCTCTCTGGCTGCCCTCTGCTCTTTTCATCCCTTCTCTCAACCTTTCAGGAATTTCTGTGCCCTGAAACCAGCCCCCTATCCACCACCAAAGTAACCCGGGTGAGCCTCAAACCTTACTGCCCGGGTGAGCCCCAAACCTTACTGCCTGTGCTCTGCCTGGCCTCCAACCCAGCGAGCCTGACAGTTTCGACCCAATTCTGCACACACCCAGGAAGTTGTGCCTTTTCTTTTCTTTCGGTGTCTCCTGTAATTCCCAAAATTTCTCCTCCTCCTGTGCCCTCTTCGCCCCCCTCCTTTGGGGGCCCCGTGACCCTAAATGTGGGGGGCACACTATATTCCACCACTTTGGAGACCCTGACCCGCTTCCCAGACTCCATGCTGGGGGCTATGTTTAGGGCTGGCACCCCCATGTCCCCCAACCTCAATTCCCAAGGAGGCGGCCACTACTTCATCGACCGGGATGGCAAG
The DNA here is from genome assembly GCA_963574635.1 of Cheracebus regulus. Classification (NCBI taxonomy): domain Eukaryota; kingdom Metazoa; phylum Chordata; class Mammalia; order Primates; family Pitheciidae; genus Cheracebus; species Cheracebus regulus. Next base: position 113,319 of record CAUYQU010075056.1, read on the forward strand.
GCCTTCCGGCACATCCTCAATTTCCTGAGGTTGGGCCGTCTGGACCTGCCCCTCGGGTATGGAGAGACAGCGCTCCTCAGGGCAGAGGCTGACTTCTACCAGATCCGGCCCCTCCTGGACGCGCTGCGGGAACTGGAAGCTTCTCGGAGGACCCCTGCACCCACAGCTGCCCTGCTCCACGCAGATGTAGATGTCAGCCCCCGCCTCGTGCACTTCTCTGATCGCCGGGGACCCCATCACTATGAGCTGAGCTCCGTCCAGGTGGACACCTTCCGAGCCAACCTCTTCTGCACTGATCCTGAGTGTCTAGGTGCTTTGCGGGCCCGATTTGGTGTGGCCAGTGGGGATAGGGCAGAGGGGAGTCCACATTTTCATCTGGAGTGGGCCCCCTGCCCCGTGGAACTCCCCGAGGCGGAGTATGGGAGACTGGGACTGCAGCCACTGTGGACTGGGGGGCCAGGAGAGCGGCGGGAGGTGGTAGGCACGCCAAGCTTCCTGGAGGAGGTGCTGCGGGTGGCTCTCGAGCATGGCTTCCGCCTAGACTCTGTCTTCCCCGACCCCGAAGACCTGCTCAACTCCCGATCTCTGCGCTTTGTCCGGCACTGAGGACGCTGTTCTCATTTTGACTCTGGGAAGAGAGGAAATGGGGCAGTTAATGGGGTACTGGCACCCCTGAAGCCTCTTTCCAGCTTTGCTTCAGGAGCTATGAGAGTCAGGACTCCCCAGCACCTGACTGAAGCTCAGATCTGGGCAGGAATTCCCAAACCTGAGCCCACCAAGGACTCACAGGGGTCCAGAAGGTCTCAACTGGTGCTGATCCTCAGAGGGGCAGGGAAGGTTCTCTTGGCTTGTTCTCATCTAAGGCTGGGGACCTCCAATCTCTCCTTGATTGGAGCTCAGTGTTTAAGGGCCTGGAAAGGTGGGGAACACCTCTTTACCCAGACTAAACCTGACAAAACCCTGGATGGATATTGAGGTCTGGGGAAAAGGGAGGACTTGGCATTGCCCCATGTGGTCTCCTGGACCATGGCTTCTCCTCCTGAAGCTGGGTGGCCTGGCCTGACCAATGAGACCCCAGAACACTCTGGAACAAGGGAAGAGATGTTCTTTGCACACACCTCACCCTCACGGGAGCTCGGAGAGTCCCCATGGCAATGGGGCTGGACCATCCCTCATCTGGAAGGATCCCATCTTGATGGTGGGGCTGGCCATGGGGAAGAAGGTGGTATCTGTCGGGTCCTTGGCCTTCCTTCGTGTGTGCCTGCACATCAGCCAGTGTGTCTGACTGATGCAGAGGTCCCTGGCATCCTGGCTCCCATCTGCATTGCTGACTACAGTGTCTGTGATGTCTGCATGTCCAGGCCTGTTTGGGGTTGCCCAGCTACTATTCTGGTCCAGGGTGTGTCTGTGGTATGTATGTGAGGAGGTTGACAATTAGTTGTTTAATCACAGGATGTGTGTGTATGTGTTTACGTGCATGCATGTATATGCATCACCACGTAGCCAGGAGGGGCCTGTTGGGGTTTGGGTCACTGGGATCTTCCCGGTGAGAGGTAAGAGAAGTCACTGGGCTTAGCTGGGCCTCTGAGGCCTGTATGGAACTCTTGGTTGCTGCGGCAACCATGGGCCTGTTGCTAGGAGATAGCTGGGAAGGCCCAAGGCTGCCCAGGGCAGAGAGAGGAGACCAGAGTTTGGGGCAGTTGGGGAGGAGATAGGAAGGGCTGGGATTTCTGGCTCCCTGAGCGGATGGGATACTCATGCGCAGCTTCTTCACTGGGGGTGTCACACATTATTTATCACTGGACATGATTTACAAGAAGAAAAATAAAATGGCTTTTGGAACCACAAAATTGTGAAGGCTGTTGAGGGCCAGGTTGAGGGTGCTGTCCCCGTGCCACAGAAGCCCTGCTTTCTCTGCCCATCGCCTGTTGGAGAGGGCTTCCGGACCCCAGTTCCCTGAGCCCCAGGTTTACCCCAGCTGAGGATGGGCCGTGGCATTGTTCATTGTTCTGGAACACTCTAGAACCTCCAGGCAAGGGCTGGATCCAGGGCTGCAGAGCATTCCTTGGCCAAGCTGGGGCAGCCCTGCCCCACCCCCAGTGGTCCTCATGTGGAGGCTGGCACTAGGCGGGGTTTTCCTGGCAGCTGCCCAGGCCTGTGTTTTCTGCCGCCTCCCAGCCCACAACTTGTCAGGCCGCCTGGCTCGGCTCTGCAGCCAGATGGAGGCCGGGCAGAAGGAATGTGAGGCCTCCCCGGACTTCTCAGCCTTTGCCTTAGGTGGGTCCAGACGTTCGAGGATGGGCCCAGTAAGCAGTCACCCCCGTACCCCCAAAGGGTGGCATGTGACCTCCCAGCTGTGCCCTCCATCTGTGGCCCTTTCTGAACATGCTGGTCTCTCCCTCTGAGAGAGCTCCATATCCCGGAAAGTCAGGAGAGACCCCAGACCCTGGGCTGGTGATGGAGTCAATGGTTCTTGCGCATCTCCACAGATGAGGTGTCCATGGACAAAGTCACAGAGAAGACTCGCAGAGTCCTGAGGGTCATGGGTGAGGTCAAGGGGAAAGCGTGACGTAGGGGCTTGGGTAGACGCCAAAGAGAGGAGTGGGCGACAGGGGCTGGGGGGTGGGCAGGGAAAGGTGGAGGGGTGGAGACGGGAGGCCTAATCGGGAGGGGGCTGGGTGAAGAGGGGGGAACTGGCCCCGTCGAGGCCCAGCGGAGCTGCTCTGTCTTCCCAGAGATCAAAGAGGCTATCTCGTCACTCCCTTCATATTGGAGATGGCTTCGAAACACCAAGCTCCCTGAGTACACAAGGGAAGGTACTGATGCAGGGTGGCCTCGAGGGGAGCCCAGGGTCTCAGGCAAAGGGGTGTGTGGTGAGCGGCACATCCACTCACACCCCCGCCCCTTGTCTTTCATTGCAGCTCTCTGTCCCCCCGCCTGCCGTGAGTAGGAAAGGAAAGGGGTTGCAAGGACCTGGGGCTTGCAGGGTGTCAGAGGAGGGCCTGGCTGCTGGGGCAGGAAGCGGGGTACAGGGCGGGTGGAGGCGGAGGCCCGGCCTCCCCTCCGCAGCGCTGCCTCTGCTTCTCCTGCAGGGGGCAGCACCACGCTGTACAACTGCTCTACCTGCGAGGGGACCGAGGTGTCCTGCTGGCCGCGAAAGCGCTGCTTCCCAGGTCCTCACGCCCACCCAGGCCCCGCCCCACCTCGCCCAGATCCCTGAGTCCTTGGGCTCCCCAGCTGGTGAGTGTGGGTCCCAGAATCATTCGCATGCCTTCCTTGCAGGAAGTCATGATCTTTGGGAAGCCAAGATTCTGCTCATCTCCGTCTTCGGAGCTGTCCTGGTTCTGGGTGTTCTGAGCTTCCTGGTAGAGTGAGTTAGGGGATAAGGGCGGGAATCCTACCCTGCCCAGTGCCTTCCACCGCCCACCATCCCTCGGCCCCTCCCAGGCCCCTCCCTTAGGCTTCCCATCCTCCGTCTTCCCTCAGGTCTCACCACCTCCAAGCAAAAAGTAGCTTATGAAGACACTGAAAACCTCCCAGCCTCCAGCTCTAAGGGGTGTGCACTCCCAACTTCCATATCCCTTGGAGGGGAACCAGCCAGCCCCTTAGTCCCAGCTCCAAAGACAGTCTTCCAGATCCTAAAACCCAGACATCCCTGCTTCTGGTTGGTGAGATAATGAAAAAACAAGAAAATCCCAAAAAAAACCCAGACATCCCTACAATCCCAGGTCGGATGGCCTCTCGGGAACCCAGGCACCCACAGCTGGAAAGTTCCTCCCCTCCGGCCCTCAACCAATCAGACAGCGCTGTCAACAATGCCAGGAAAATATCTACAGAAGGAAAGAATCCCCTACACCACTCCCACCACGCCCACACCCCCTTCTGCCTGTTCCCGGAAAGTAGGGGCGACTGCCCCAGAAGCGACTCCAGGCCCTCCTGTGACTGATTGGGAATCCAGGAATGTGTGTTCTGGAAAACTCGCCCCGCTGGAGTGAGACCACATCAGTTGGTTCGCTGGCATCCCTCCCTCCGTCGTGTTAACACAGTGAAACCCTGGCCTCCCTCAGAGGCCTCTGTCCTACCAGGCCCAACTAAACTTGCTGTTCACGGTCTCTGCCCCTGCCTGGCCTCTGTCTGCACCTAGAGAGGGCAGAAGAAAAATGGGAGACTCTCAGAGTAGCACAGTGCTTCTCAGATGGGGGTGATTTTGCATCTCAGAACACATTTTGCAACATCTGGAGTGGTTTTGTATTGTTTTGACTTGGGGATGTGTCACTGGCCTCTGGTGGGTAGAGACTAGAGATGAGCTAAACATCCCACAATGCACAGGAAAGTCCCCACAGCAAAGAATCATCCCGTCCAAAATGTCAGTGTTTACCAGGAAAGGGAGATAGAAAAAAAGAGAGAAAGAAAAGAAAGAGGCCATGCACAGTGGCTCACGCCTGTAATCCCAGGACTCTGGGAGGCTGAGGTGACCAGATCACGAGGTCAGGAGTTTGAGACCAGCCTGGCTAGCATGGTGAAACCCCATCTCTACTAAAAATACAAAAATTGGCTGGGTGTGGCAGCAGGCACCTGTAATCCCAGCTACTCGGGAGGCTGAGGCACGAGAATTGCTTGAACCCGGGAGGAGGTTGCAGTGAACTGAGATCATGCCACTGCACTCTACCTGCTGACAGAGTGAGACTCCATCTCAAAGAAAAAAAAAAGAAAGAAAAGAAAGAAAGAAAATGTCAGAGCCTGGTTGAGAAACCCTGATTTTTGGTGCCCTGCCTATTAGGAGTGTTTGATTTGGGAATGGAATGTGGGACACAGAACATGAAAAGAGAGGCCTGTTGCCAACCACAAGTCACATTCTGAGTGCCTAGGCCTGGCAGGGATCTCAGCCCTTACCTAGCCCAGGGGTTTTCAAACTGGGTACCTCGAGGCTCCAGGGTAAGTGTTGTCAACCAGCTGCCTATCAGAGCCACCTGGGCAGCCTTGAAACTACGTGTGCTTCAGCCCCATCTCCAGAGGTTCTAGAATAAGTGGTCTTATATGGGGCCTTCGTTAGTGTAACCTACAGCCAGGGTTGGAATCATTGTTCTGGGGTGCCCAGAGAGGCCCTAAGGATGGGAAGAACTCCTACCCCTTCCATGAGAGTACCTCTCCCTTTTCCCCCAATATTTAAAAAAAAATTTAAAAATTATTATTATTAGTTTTGAGATGGAGTCTCACCCTGTCGCCCAGGCTGGAGTGCAGTGGTGCACCTCTGCTCAATGCAACCTCTGCCTCCCAGGTTCAAGCAATTCTCCTGCCTCAGCATCCCGAATAGCTGGGATTATAGGTGCCCACCATTATGCCTGGCTAATTTTTGTATGTTTAGTAGAGACGTGGTTTTATCACGTTGGCCAGGCTGGTCTCGAACTCCTGACCTCAGGTGAACCACCCAGCTTGGCCTCCCAAAGTGCTGGGATTACAGGCATGAGCCACTGAGCCCAGCTTATTATTATTATTATTATTTTGAGACAGAGTCTCACTCTGTTGCCCAGGCTGGAGTGCAGTGGTGCAATCTCAGCTCACTGCAAACTCTGCCTCCTGGGTTCAAGCGATTCTCCTACCTCAGCCTCCTGAGTAACTGGGATTACTACACCCGGCTAATTTTTGCATTTTAGTAGAGATAGGGCTTCATCATGTTGGCCAGGCTGGTCTTGAACTCCTGACCTCAGAAGATCCGCCTGCCTCAGCCTCCCAGAGTGCTGAGATTACAGGCATGAGCCACTGCACCCAGCCAATTTTTTAAATTAAAAAAATATAAATTTTAAGAGACAAGGTTTTCACTATGTTAACCAGGCTGGTCTCAAGCTCCTGGCCTCAAGCAGTCCTCTTGCCTCATTCTCTCAAATTGCTGGGATTACAGGCATGAGCCGCTGCATTCAGCCAAGTACCTCTCTATTTGTTTTATACTTTCCATTTCAATCCCTTCATATAACACATGAAAAAAATGAGACCCAGAGATCATGTAAGATCATATGACTTGTCCAAGATCATACAACTCATTCATTCATTCATCCGACAAAGACTTAGTGAGTATCCACCCATTAGGAAGGGATGGGAAGCCACACTTCCTGACTGCTCTGGACTGCAGTAGCTGCCTGTGCCCTCCCTTGCTGTCCCCTCTTTCCAGGTTCAACATGTTGGAGCTGTCTTTGTTTTCACAGCCAATATTCAGGAGGTCAACCAGTGCTACCCATTTTTCTTTTTGTTTTCTTTCCTTTCTTTCTTTTTTTTTTTTTTTTTTTTTTTTTTTTTTTTTTTGAGATCAGAGTCTGGCTTTGTTGACCAGGCTGGAGTGCAGTGGCTCGATCTTGGCTCACTGCAACCTCTGCCTCTTGGGTTCAAGCGATTCTCCAGCTTCAACCTTCCCAGTAGCTGAGATTACCTGTGTGTGCCACCAAACCCAGCTAATTTTTGTATTTTTAGTAGAGACAGAGTTTTACCATGTTGGCCAGACTAGTCTTGAACTCGTGGCCTCAAGCGATCCACCTGCCTTGGCCTCCCAAAGTGCTGGGATTACAGGAATAAGCCACTGTGCCTCCCAGGAGGTCAAGTAGTCCTGCCGATTTTTCAAGGGTCTCTATCCTGTCTGTCCCATCCTCCCATAGCCTACAGCCCACCCAGAACCCTCTCACAATGGACCCCAGTCTCCCAGAGGCATCATCTCACTACCTGCTCCCCTGAATGCACCTCACCTTCAGTGGCCATGCTGACCTTCCTAAAAACTCCACACTGCTCACAACCCCCAGCTCAGCAACAAATGATGATTAAAAATTTGGGCTTTTGGCTGGGCATGGTGGCTCACGCCTGTAATCCCAGCCCTTTGGGAGGCTGAGGCAGGTGGATCATGAGGTCAGGAGACCGAGACCAGCCTGACCAACATGGTAAAACCCACCTCTACTAAAAATACATATATTAACTGGGTGTGGTGGCACATGCCTGTAGTCCCAGCTACTCAGGAGGCTGAGGCAGGAGAATTGCTTGAACCCGGGAGGCAGAGGTTGCAGTGAGTCAAGATCACATCATTGCACACTGGCCTGGGGGACACAGGAAGACTCTGTCTCAAAAAAAAAAAAAAAAAAAAAAAATGAGCTGGGTGTGATGGCGCATGCCTGTAGTACCAGCTACTCAGGAGGCTGAGGTGGGAAGATCGCTTGAGCCCAGGAAGTTGAAGCTGAAGTGAGCTGAGATCACACCACTGCACTCCAGCTTGGGTGACACAGTGAGACCCTGTCTCAAAAAAAGAAAGAAAGAAAGAACACAAACTCTCCAACCTCCCATGCCACATGCTCATGAAGAGCTTACTAGGGGAATGTATATCACAAGGGTTCAGAGAAGGGGCTGGGGTTGTCAGGGACACACCCTGGAGTCTGCCATGTGCCAAACACTGTGGACACAAAGATTAAAAAAACCATTAGATGACTGAGCACGGTGGCTCACGCCTGTAATCCCAGCATTTGGGAGCCCAAGGCAGACGTATCACCTGAGGTCAAGAGTTCGACATCAGCCTCACCAACATGGTGAATCCCCGCCTCTAAGAATACAAAAATTAGCCAGGTGTGGTGGCATGTGCCTGTAATCCCAGCTACTCAGGAGGCTGAGGCAAGAGAATCACTTGAACCTGGGAGGCGCAGGTTGCAGTGAGCTGGATTGTACCACTGCACTGCAGCCTGGGTGATGGAGCAAGACTCTGTCCCAAAAAAACCCAAAAAACCATTAGGTGGTGGGTTCATAGGGCAGCACATGGTCTGGAGGGAAGACGGGTAAAGAAATGCCACCACCTTGATGTGACACAGTTGAGGGACGTCTAGAGAAGGGACACCCCCAGGGGCTCAGAGGATTTTCAGAAGAGGTTGTGTCTGAGCGAAAAGAGAACAGCATCCCAGGTATAAGGACAAGTCTGGGCAATGAGAGATGAAAAAGCAGGAAGTGTTTGGGCAGCTACAGGTGATTCAGTATGGCTGTGGGGAGAGTGGGGGGTGGGCAGTGCTGAGAGAAAAAGCCTCAGGGACACGTGGGGGCCAGATTCCAGGAAGTATTACACAGGTAGATCATTTGCTACTGATGAGAAGTGCACATGTGGGAATGGTGGGAAGAGAAGAAGGAAGAGAATGTTCAGGATACAGTTGGCGCTGCCATGAAGCTCCACAGAGGTCACAAGAGGGGTGACAGGCTCAGGAAGGAAGGTGAACTTGAATATGGGGAATCTGAGATACCTGGGGGCATTCAAGTAGAGATTCCAGGTAGGGCTACCTTTGGACAGCTCTGGCCTGAGGAGCAGATAGAACAAGTAGGAACTGCTGATGGAGAGCCCTGAATGTCAAGGAAAATAGAGGCCAGGTCTGTAGTCTGCAGTCAAGGAAGAGCTAGGGCATGTCGTTGTTGTTGTTGTTGTTTTGTTTTGTTTTTTTTTTTGAGACAGAGTCTTGCTCTGTCGCCAAGCTGGAGTGCAGTGGTGTGATCTTGGCTCATTGCAACCTCTGCCTCCTAGGTTCAAGTGATTCTCCTGCCTCAGCCTCCCGAGTAGCTGGGACTACAGGCACGCACCACCATGCCCAGCTAATTTTTGTATTTTTAGTAGAAACGGGGTTTCACCATGTTGGCCAAGATGATCTCAATCCCTTTACTTTGTGATCTGCCTCGCTCAGCCTCCCAAAGTCCAAAGTGCTGGGATTACAGACGTAAGCCACCGAGCCTGGACTTTTTCTTTCTTTCTTTCTTTTGAGATAGAGTCTCGCTTTGTTGCCCAGGCTCTCAATGGCATGATCTTGGCTCACTGTCACCTCCACCTCCCAGGTTCAAGTGATTCTCCTGCCTCCGCCTCCTGAGTAGCTGGGACTTCAGGTGCACACCACCAGACCCAGCTGATTTGTATATTTTCAGTAGAGACAGACTTGTGCCATTTTGACCAGGCTAGTCTCGAACTCCTGACCTCAGGTGATCTGCCAGCCTCAGCCTCGCAAAGTGCTGGGATTACAGGCATGAACCACTGCGCCCAGCTGAGCATGTCTTTAAGCAAGAGATTATAACAGCTAATGCTGAATGAGTGCCAGTATAGGTGGGACACAGTCTCAAGAATTTTATTTATTTATATTGATTTATTGAGACAGGGCCTCACTCTGCAGCCCAGGCTGAAGTGCAGTGGCTTGATCTTGTGTGCAATCACAGCTCACTGCAGCCCCAGCCTCCCCGGCTCAAGCAATCCTCCTACCTCAGCCTCCCAAGTAGCTGGGACTATAGGCACATGTCACCACACCCGGCTATTTTGCAATTTTTTGTAGAGACTATCTCGCTATGCTGCCCAGTGGTCTTGAACTTTTGAGCTCAAGTGGTCCGCCCACCTTGGCCTCCCAAAATTTTGGGATTACAGGCATGAGCCACAGTGCCAGGCCTGTTTCTTTCCGTGCACATAAAGCCAACTCACTGGAGTATGGTCTGCAGGGCTGGTTTTTCTGAACACCTCTCAAACAAGGGAGACTGCTGTGGGTACAGAAATGTTTTGTTTTGTTTTGTTTTTCCGAAATGGAGTCTCACTCTGTCGCCAAGCTGGAATACAGTGGCACGATCTCGACTCACTGCAACCTCCATCTCCCAGGTTCAAGCGATTCTCCTGCCTCAGCCTCCCAAGTAGCTGGGATTACAGGCGCTCGCCACCACGTCCAGCAAATTTTTGTATTTTGTTTTTAGTAGAGACGGGATTTTACCATGTTGGCCAAGATGGTCTCAATCTCTTGACCTTGTGATCCGCCCGCCTTGGCCTCCCAAAGTTCTGGGATTACAGGCATGAGCCACCGTGCCCAGCCAGAAACGTTTTTATTTTTTATTATTTTTTTTAAAGATGGGGTTTCACCATGATGGCCAGGCTGGTCTTGAACTCCTGACCTCAGGTGATCCACCCACCTTGGCCTCCCAAAGTGCTAGGATTACAGGCGTGAACCACCGCGCCCGGCCCAGAAACGTTTTTAAACGGCCCCCAAATCCTCTCTGACCTGCCTTCCATGGAGAGGTGGGTTCTATGGATCCTTCCCTTGAATCAGGGCTCTGTGTCTGGCTGACTGATAGAATGTGGCAGAAGTGACACTGTGCCACTTTCTGAGTCCACATCTTCTTAAGGAAATGGCATCTTCTACTTTCTGTCGCTTGGGGCACTCACTCTGGAACCTAGTCACCATCTCTGAGGAGGCCCAGGCTTCAAGAAGAGTCCACTAAGGGGTCACAGCCAAATGCCAGCATCTCCTGCCACATATATAAGAGATATTATAGCCCCAGATGTCCAGTTACCCCCAGACTTTTATTTTTTCCTGCTAAGACCCCAGATATTGTAAAGCAGAGATTATCCTCACAGTGTCCTGCTGGAATTCTGGACTCACAAAGTTCAGGGGCATAATCAAACGGTGTTTTTTATGTCACCAGGTTTTCTGTTTGGTTGGTCGGTTTTTTTTTTTGAGACGGAGTCTTACTCTGTCACCCAGGCTGGAGTGCAGTGGCGCGATTTCAGCTCACTGTAACCTCTGCCTCCTGGATTCAAGCAATTCTTCTGCCTCAGCCTCCTGAGTAGCTGGGATTACAGGCACCTGCCACCACGCCTGGCGAATTTTTGTATTTTTAGTAGATATGAGGTTTCACCATGTTGGTCAGGCTGGTCTCGAACTCCTGATCTCAGGTGATCCACCCACTTTGGCCTCCCAAAGTGCTGGGATTACAGGCATGAGCCATCGCACCCAGCTGCCACTAGGTATTATTCCTTCAAAACAGATAACTGGTACAGTGGGACAGGAAAAGGAGCCTAGGACTTGGCACCAAATGTTTTAGCTTTATGACATGGGTGGCCAGGTCTATCCTAGCCATGTGCACCAGGGACATTACTTCAGGAATCTGAGCCTCAGTTCTCCTGCCTGCAAAATAGAGTTAATGATGTCTAATGTGTATGGAGACAGCATGTCAGACAGTCTAAGCATTTTATGCACTGTATTAGTTATGTGTAACCATGTAACACATTTTTCTAAAACTCAGGAGCCTAAAGCAATAACCATTATCTCACAGTGTCTGTGGATTAGAATTATGGGGCTGAGAGTGGTGGCTCATGTCTATAATGTCAGCACTTTGGGAGGCCAAGGTGGGCAGATCATGAGGTCAAGAGATTGAGACCATCCTGGCCAACATAGTGAAACCCCATCTCCACTAAAATACAAAAATTAGCTGGGCATGGTGGTGTGCACCTGTAGTCCCAGCTACTCGGGAGGCTGAGGCAGGAGAATTGCTTGAACCCGGGAGGTGGAGGTTGCAGTGAGCCGAGATCGCACCACTGCACTCCAGCCTGGCGCCTGGCAACAGAGTGAGACTGTGCCTAAAAAAAAAAAAAAAAAAAAATCAACCATGCCACATAATGGAGCCTCCATAAAAACCCCAAACAATGGGATTCAGACAGGTTCCAGGCTGGAGAAGCCTTGGAGATGCTGGGATGATATTATGCCCAGAGACGGCATGGAAGCTCCATGCTCCTCCTCCAAACTTTGCTGGAAGCATCTCTTCCATCTGGTTATTCATCTGTATCCTTTGTAATGTAATATCCTCCCTCTTTCTTTCTCTCTTTCTTTCCTTCTTTCTTTCTTTTTTTTTTTTGAGAGTCTCACTCTGTTGCCCAGGCTAGAGTGCAGTGGCGATATCTTGGCTTACTTCAGCCTCCACCTCCGAATTCAAGCGATTCTCCTGCCTTAGCCACCTGAGTAGCTGGGATTACAGGCATGTGCCACCATGCCTAGCTAATTGTTTTTTCTGTTTGTTTGTTTTTTTTTTTTTTTTTGAGATGAAGCTTCACTCTGTCACCAGACTGGAGTGCAGTGGTGTAATCTCAGCTCACTGCAACCTCTGCCTCCCAGGTTCAAGCAAGTCTCCTGCCTCAGTCTCTTGAATAGCTGGGACTACAGGTGCGTGCCACCACGCCCAGCTAATTTTTGTATTTTTAGTAGACACAGGGTTTCACCATGTTGGCCGGGATGGTCTCGATCTTATGACCTCATGATCCACCTGGCTCAGCCTCCCAAAGTGCTGAGATTACAGGCATAAGCCATCAAGCCTGGCCTAATTTTTGTGTTTTTAACAGAGATGGGGTTTCACCATGTTGGCCAGGCTAATCTCAAACTCCTGACCTCAAGTGATCTACCCACCTTGGCCTCCCAGAGTGCTGGGATTACAGGTGTGAGCCACTGTTCCTGTCCTTTTTCCCCGACTAATTTTTATTTTTATTTTTTTGAGATGGAGTCTCACATTGTTGCCCAGGGTGGAGTGCAGTGGTGCCATCTCAGCTCACTTCAATCTCCGCCTCCCAGGTTCAAGGGATTCTCCTGCCTCAGCCTCCTGCCACCATGCCCGGCTAATTTTTGCATTTTTAGTAGAGGCAGGGTCTTAACATGCTGGCCAGGCTGGTCTCAAACTCCTGGCCTCAGGTGAACCACCCACCTTGGCCTCCCAAAGTACTGGAATGAGCCACCATGTCCGGCCCCCTAATCTTTGTATTTTTTGTAGAGATGTGGTTTCACCATGTTACTCAGGCTGTTCTCAAACTCCTGAGCTCAAGCCATCTGCCCACCTTGGCCTCCTGTGCTGGGATTACAGGATTACAGGTGGGAGACACCATACCGGCCCTGTAATATCCTTTAAAACAAACTGGTAAATGTTTCCCTCAGTTTTGTGACCCCTTCTATCAAATTATTCAACCCAAGGTAGGGGTCACGGGGACCCCTGAGTCCTAACTGGTCAGTGAGAAGGACAGGAGGCTGAGAGGAGCCGTTGGCATCTGAAGTCAGGGGCAGTCTGACCTATGGGGTCTGCACTAACTAGGTACTGAGTGCCAGAACTGAATTAAATTATAGGACACTGGCCAGTCACAGTGGTTCACACCTATAATCCCAGCACTTTGGGAGGCCGAGGCAGGTGGATCACCTAAATACAAAATTAGCCAGGTGTGGTGGCACATACCTGTAGTCCCAGCTACTGGAGAGGCTGAGGCAGGAGAACTGCTTGAATCCAGGAGGCAGATGTTGTGGTGAGCCGAGATCATGCCATTGCACTCCAGCCTGGGCAACAAGAAGTAAACTCCATGTCAGAAAAAAAAAGGCCGGGCTTGGTGGCTCACACCTGTAATTCTAGCACTTTGGCAGGCCGAGGCAGGTGGATCACAAGGTCAGGAGATCAAGACCATCCTGGTCAACATGGTGAAAACTCCATCTCTACTGAAAATACAAAAAATTAGCTGGCATGGTGGTGAATACAGGTAGTCCCAGATACTCAGGAGGCTGAGGCAGGAGAACAGCTTGAACTCGGGTGACAGAGGCTCAGTGAGCCGAGATCAGGCCATTGTACTCCAGTCTGGGTGACAGAGCGAGACTCTCTCAAAAAAGAAAAAAAAATTATAGGACACCCAGTTGATGTCTGCAGAGAATTGGAGAATTGCTTGGCATGGGGGACTAAAAACCCACACATCTGCAGTCAGAAATGATATGTGAGAGTATTAGAACTTCTTTAATCGCTCCGTAAGCAGGGCCTTGGCAGGGCCAGTCTCTGTCTCCTGAGCCGGTGGTCAGCGGCTCTTCCCTCTGCCCCTGTGTTCCCTTGCCCTCTCCCGGTCTCCACACCATGCTGATTCTGTCACTCCCCTGTGTTAGAGCACTCTCCTGAGCCCTCAGGTAAGGCCCATGCTGCTTACCATGTTCTCAGGCCCTCTAGAATGAAGTTCCCCCTGGGGAGATTGTGTCTGCTTGTTCATCCCCAGAACCAGGCACGGAGTAGAGCTCAGTGGAAGTTTGCTAGAGGGAGGAATCCATGCCTGCTCTGGCACCCGCCTTTCCGGCTACATCTGCCTTCATCTCTCCCCGTGTGCCCCAGCCTCATGTTCATTCCATTCTCAAAGGACCTCTAATACCTTTCAGAGTACACTGAGTATTCAAAGGAGAGTCAGTTTTCACATGCTCTTCCCTGAAGAAGCTCATGGAACGATTGTGTTTTTCCTACCAAGAACTTGGACATTGCTTGTTCCATCCCTTCAGCCTAGAAGCCTTAGCAACATCTGACCTGTCCTTCAGGGCTCAGCTCAAATGCTATTACTACCTCTTTATTTATTTAATTTTATTATTATTATTATTATTATTTGAGATGGAGTCTTGTTTTGTCACCCAGGCTGGAGTACAATGGCATGATCTTGGCTCACTGCAACCTCTGCCTTCCAGTTCAAGTAATTCTTCTGCCTCAGCCTCCCAAGTAAGTGGGACTACAAGCACGTGCCACCATGCCCGGCTAATTTTTGTATTTTCAGTAGAGATGGGGTTTCACCATATTGGCCACGCTGGTCTCAAACTCCTGACCTAGTGATCTGCCTGCCTTGGCCTCCCAAAGTGCTAGGATTACCGGGGTGAGCCACCGCACCCGGCCTATTTTATTTATTTATTTATTTTTTTGAGACAGAGTTTCACTCTTTTCATCCAGGCTGGAATGCAATGGCACAATCTCAGCTCACTGCAACCTCTGCCTCCTGGGTTCAAGCGATTCTCCTGCCTTAGCCTCCTGAGTAGATGGGATTACAGGTGCTCACCACCACACCCAGTTAATTTTTGTATTTTTAGTAGATTTGGGGTTTCACCATGTTGGCCAGGATGGTCTTGAACTCCTGACCTCAGGTGATCCACCCTCCTCGGCCTCCCAAAAAGCTGGGATTATAGGTGTGAGCCATTGCGCCCAGCCTACTGCTACCTCTTTCATGAAGTCTCCCTTCATGGTTTCATTCAGCCCAGTGAGAGCGCTGCATGAAATTCTTTGCATTCCCCAGGCCCTCTCACTTCTTCCTTACCTGAGGGCTGCTGCCTTCATTAACTCGTTTATGGACTTACTCACCCAACAACATGTACTGAGAACCCACTTCGGACAGTACTGGTGGTGCGCGGCTGTGGTCCTAGCTACTTGGAAGGCCAAGGTGGGAGGATCATATGCTAATTTGTAAACCCACTGCAAGGTGAGGAAGCTGAATTGAGACTCCTGCATTATTTTGGGACTCCTGAAAGAAGGTAAAGTGTCTCAGGTTGGTTGCAACCTCTGGCATCTGGCAGAAGCAAATGAAATTTCTCTCTGGAGTAAAACATCTCAAATTTAGGCACTTGGAATTCCTACAGATTAAGATCCATAAACTATAATTTTCTTTTTTTTTTTTGAGGCAGGAGTCTTGCTCCATTGCCCAAGCTAGAGTGCAATGGCATGATCTCAGCTCAATGCAACTTCCACCTCCTGGGTTCAAGCGATTCTTCCGCCCCAGCCTCCAGAATAGCTGAGACTATAGGCACCTACCATCATCCCCGGCTAATTTTCGTATTTTTGTAGAAACCAAGTTTTACTATGTTGGCCAGGCTGGTCTTGAATTCCTGACCTCAGGTGATCCGCCCACCTCAGCCTCCCAAAGTGCTGGGATTATAGACGTGAGCCACTGTGCCTGGCCTCCATCCCTACTTATTAAAAAAAAAAAAAAAAAAAAAGGGCCGGACGCAGTGGCTCATGCCTGTAATCCTAGCATTTTGGGAGGTGGAGGTGGGAGGATTACCTGAGGTCAGAAGTTTGACACCAGCCTGGCCCAACATGGTGAGACTTCATCTCTACTAAAAATACAAAAATTAGCCAAGTGTGGTGGCATACACCTGTAATCCCAGATACTCGGGAGGCTGAGGCACGAGAATCACTTGAAGCCCAGAGGCAAAGGCTGCAGTGAGCAGAGATCACTCCACAGCATGCCAGCCTGGGAGGCAGAGGGAGACACTATCTCAAAAAGAAGAAAAAGAAAACCCCAAAACCCTAAAAACAACAACAACCAAAAGAGAATGTGAAATGAAAAATGAGAAAGCAACAAGATCTCGTCTCTGCAAAAATTAGCTGGACAAGCCTGGCCTACAGGGTGAAACCCCATCTCTACTAAAAATACAAAAAAACTAGCTGGGTGTGATGGCACATATCTGTAATCCCAGCTACTCAGGAGGCTGAGGCAGGAGAATCACTTGAATGCAGGAGTCAGAGGTTGCAGTGAGCCAAGATCGTGCCACTATACTCCAGCCTGGGCAATAGAGCAAGACTATCTCAAAAACAAAAAACAAACAAAAATTATCTGGACATGGTGGTGCATGCCTGTAATCTGAGCTAGTTGGAAGGCTGAGGTGAGAGGATCGATTTAACCCATGAGTTTGAGGCTGCAGTGAGCTATGATCATATTGCATCACTGTACTCTAGCCTGGGTGACAGAGGAAGACCTTGTCCAGGAAAAAAAAAAAGAAAAGAAAAGAAAAGAAAATAGAAGGCTGGGCATGGTGCCACAAACCTGTAGTGTAGTCCCAGCTACTTAGGGGGTTGATTTGAGGTGAGAGGATCACTTGTTGCCCAGGCTGCTCTTGAACTCCTGGCCTCGAGTGATCCTCCCACTTTGGCCTCCCAAAATGCTGGGATTATAGGCATAAGCCACCATGCTGGGCCGAGTCCAGGAGATTGACTCAGCTTGGGCTGGGAAACATAGTGAGACCTCATCTCTCTCTATTATTATTATTTTTTTGAGACAAGGTCTTGCTCTGTTGACCAGACTGGGGTGCGATGGCACAATCATGGCTCACTGCAGCCTCGAATTCCTGAGCTCAAACAATCCTCCCACCTCAGCCTCCTGAGTAACTGGGACTACAGGTGCATGTAATCAGGCTTGACTAATTTTTATTTTATTTTTGTAGAGACAGGGGTTTCACTCTGTTGCCCAGGCTGGTCTTGAACTCCTGGCCTCAAGCGAGTTTCCCACCTTGGCCTCCCAAAGTGCTAGGATTATAGGTGTGAGCCATCACATCCAGCTGAAACAATTGTTAGTTACTATTTGGTGTTTTTTGAGACAGGATCTGGCTCTGTTGCCCAGGCTGGAATGCAGTGGTGGGATCTTAGCTCACTGTAACGTCTGCCTCCTGGTTTCAAGCAATTCTGCCGCCTCAGCCTCCTCCGTAGCTGGGATTACAGGTGCTTGTCACTATGCCCGACTAACTTTTGTTATGTTTTGTAGAGACAGGGTTTCATCATGTTGCCCAGGCTAGTCTCAGAATCCTGGGCTCAACCAATCTTCTGGCCTCAGCCTCCCAAAAGTACCGGGATTATAGATGTGAGCCACACCTCCTGGCACAATTAATTAATTTTTAAAAAATGATAAAGCAACAGAAGACTATAAAAGATGACGAGAGAGATTAAAGATCCAAAGTATCTTTAAAAATGACATGAAAAAGCCAGGAGCGGTGGCTTACACCTGTAATTCCAGCAGTTTGGGAGGCCAAGATGGGCGAATCACGAGGTCAGGAGTTCAGCCTGGCCAACATGATGAAATCCTGTCTCAATAAAAAAAAAATTAGCTGGGCGTACTGGTGGGCACCTGTAATCCCAGCTACTCAGGAGGCTGAGGCAGAAGAATCACTTGAACCTGGGAGGCAGCGGTTGCAATGAGTCGAGATCGAGCCACTGTACTCCAGCCCTGGCGACAGAGTGAGACTCCAACTCAAAAAAAAAAAGGAAAAACAAGAAAATGTAATTGCTGAGGTCAAAAAAAAGTCTTTGATATGACACAGAAAAGCACTAAAAGGAAAAAATTAATAAATTACACTCCATCTAAATTTAAAACTTTATTTTCCAAAGACACTGTTAAGAAAATAAAAGGGGTTGGGCCAGGCGTAGTGGCTCAGGCCTGTAATCCCAGCACTTTGGGAGACCAAGGCAAGCAGATCACAAGGTCAGGAGTTCAAGAGCAGCCTGGCCAACATGGTGAAACTCTGGTCTCTACTAAAGATACAAAAAAATAGCTGGGCCTGGTGGTGTGCACCTGTAATCCCAGCTACTCAGGAGGCTGAGGCATGAGAATCGCTTGAACCTGGGAGGTGGAGGTTGTAGTCAGCCAAGAAAGAGGCAAGCCAAAACCAAAAAATTGCATAAGCACTTCATTGATAAAATCAAGAGCAGGTAAAGTGATCATTGGGTTTTTTGCTTTTGCTTTTCTTTTCTCCCTCCCTCTCTTTCCTTCTTTTTTGAGACAGAGTCTCACTCTCTTGCCTAGGCTGGAGTGCAGTGGTATGATCTCAGCTCACTGCAACCTGTGCCTCTCAGGTTCAAGCGATTCTCCTGCCTCAGCCTCCCAAGTAGCTGGTATTGCAGACTCCCACCACCGCACCCAGCTACTTTTTGTGTTTTTAGTAGAGACAGAGTTTCACCATGTTGGCCGAGCTGCTCTTGAATTCCTGACCTCAAGTGATCCACCCACCCTGGCCTGCCAAAGTGCTGGGATTACAGGTGTGAACCACTGTGTCCAGCCAGATCATTGGGTTTTAAAAATCAGAATAGTACTTCCCTGTGGGGGATAAAATTGACTAAAAATAGACACAAGGGAACTTTCTGGGATCGTAGAAATGTTCTGGATCTTTAGTCATGTTAATAGATGTGTATATTTGTTGAAATTCATCATATTATTGTACAGTTAAATGTGTACATGCTACTGACTGTAGATTATACCTCAGTAAAGTAGTGTAATGAAAATAGAGTAGGGCTGGGCACAGCGGCTCGTGTCTGCAATCCCAGCACTTTGGGAGCCTGAGGCGGGTGCATCACGAGGTCAGGAGTTCGAGACCAGCCTGGCTAACATGGTGAAACCCTGTCTCTGCTACGAATACAAAAATTACCTGGGCATGGTGGTGTGCCTGTAATCCCAGCTACTTGGGAGGCTGAGGCAGGAGAATTGCTTGAAACCGAAAGGTGGAGGTTGCAGTGAGCTGAGATGGGGCAACTGCACTCCAGCCTGGGTGAAAGAGCAAACTCTGTCTCAAAAAAAAAAATGGCTGGGTAAGGTGGTTCACACCTGTAATCCCAGCACTTTGGGAGGCCAAAGCGGGTGGATCACCTGATGTCAGGAGTTCGAGACTAGCCTAATCAACATGGAGAAATTCCGTCTCTACTAAAAATACGAAATTAGCTGAGCATGGTGGCACGCGCCTGTATTTCCAGCTACTTGGGAAGCTGAGGCAAAAGAATCACTTGAACCCAGGAGGCAGAGGTTGCAGTGAGCCGAGATCACACCGTTGCACTCCAGCCTGGGCAACAAAAGGAAACTCTGTCTCCAAAAAAAAAAAAAAAGAAAAAGAAAATAATTTTCGGCCAGGAGTGGTGGCTCACACCTGTAATTCCAACATTTTGGGAGGCTGAGGCAGGTGGATCACCTGAGGTCAGGAGTTCAAGACCAGCATGATGGCAGGTGCCTATAATCCCAGCTACTTGGGAGGCTGAGGCAGGAGAATCGCTTGAACCTGGGAGTGGAGGTTATAGTGAGCCAAGATCGCACCACTGCACGCCAGCCTGGGAGACAGAGTGAGACTCCATCTCAAACAGAGAAAAAAAAAGCCTAGTGCAGTAGCTGACACCTGTAATTTCAGCACGTTGGGAGGCCAAGGCAAGCGGATCACCTGAGGTCGGGAGTTCAAGACCAGCCTGACCAACATGGAGAAACCACATCTCTACCAAAAATACAAAATTAGCCGGGCTTGGTAGTGCATGCCTGTAATCCCAGCTACTTGGGAGGCTGAGGCAGGAGAATCACTTGAACCTGGGAGGCGGAGATTGCAGTGAGCCAAGATCCTGCCCCTACATTCCAGCCTGGGCAACAAGAGCAAAACTCTGTCTCAAAAGAAAAAGAAAAAGAATGTAGAGTAATCTTTATACGAATATAACAACAACCAAAAAATAAAATTAAAAAACCCCTCAGTGTAAGGATTAAACAGCACATCAGATATAACTAAAGAAAGTATTAATGAACTGGAAGACAGATTGGAAAAGACTACCTGAATTGTATCACCAAGACACAAAGAGATGAAAAATATGGAAAACAGGTTGAAAGACATGGAGGACAGAATGAAAAGGTCTAGAATACTCCTAATCAGAGTTGGCAAAAGAGAGAGCACAGAGGACAGAGGAAAAATAATATCTGTATGATTACTAGCTGAGAACTTTCCCAAACTGATAAAAGATAAGAATTCATAGATATAGGAAATACAACATACTGAGCAAAATAAATAGAATAAATCAATATCTAGATACATTGTAATAAAACTACAAAACACCAATGACATCTTAAAAGCAATCAGTAAAGAGAGATAATCTACACAGCAATGAGGATTAGACTGAGGAGACTTCTTTATAACCAATATTTATCGTGCCTATTATATCTAGACTGTCCTGGGTACTTAGGATACAAGCATGAACAAGGCAGGCCCAGCTTCTACCCTGTGGAGTCACAGAACCTGTATCAGGGATCACCGACCTGCAGTAATAATTATAGTGTGATGAGTGGTCCTGGTTGGAGGGCAAAAGAAACTGCAAGAAAACAATACCATAAAACAGCATTATGAAGATTTTCCTATCCCGCATAGGATCCACATAGGGATTGGCCCCAGGCACAGATCCCTGGCGGCAGCCTGAGTCACTCTAACGGCTTCAAGGCTACTCCACCAACCTTTGTTAAATAAGGCTCCAGGTCCCTGGGTACCGGCTGCCCGTTCCCTTACACACACCTGGACTCCTCCCTTCCCCCACATCATAAGCAAGGAGGAAGAAGAAGACCTGAGGCTGGGAAACGCCGTGGTGGCAGGTGGGATCCAACATCCCACATGTTTACCAAGACGGGGAGGGTTTTCCCTCCAAGAGACCCTTGGACAGCAGCTGCTATGTTCACTCATCTTTCCTTGGGACACGGGGCAGACTAGAGGTCCTAAGACTGGCAGCTTCTTCTCTGGAACCCCAGAGGAAAGTGGGAGAAATGCTCCTTCCTGGGGCCTTCTTGAAGGTCCTGGACTGAGTCCCATTGGGCACAGGCCAGGTAGTAGTGTGCAGGGCCCTGGGTTCTGCAGAGCTTACATGGAGAGCAGGCGTTATGCTGGAATGAAGCCCAGGCATGTCAGTGATAGGAAAGTGTGCCCTGAGGCATGGAATGCTGCCCATGATCAACAGCAGCTTCCACTGTAGACTCTTTCCAGGCTGGGGCTCATTCTCTATACCAACATCAACATCTCTCTGCCCTGGCCCCATTCCAGGCTTCATTAAGCAAAGAGTGAAGCCTAGGAAGTTCTGGACCCCCTGCCAGAGGGCAGGAACTGTGTCCTGTTTAGCCTTTATTCCCCAAGCTTGGACAGGACAGCTCTATCAGGCGATTATTCATTTAAGGGGTGGGGTCCTGGTTGAGAGGAGAAGGATTTGGCAAGAGAGGGCATGAGGGACAGAGACAGAGGAGCAGAGTCTTGGGAGGGGTGGGAAGTTCTTGAGAGAAGGCTGGAAAGACACGAAGGAAAGAGAGCAGAGGACAAGGAAAGGGAGCTTCTCACCTTCTGGGCGATCTGGCCTGGAGGAGGGAGGGGCCGCCAGCCACCCTCGTGACCATCACCTTGCCCCACCAGGGAACTCGGGGTGCGGCCCTCGGCAGCCCCGGGCCAGCTGCCAGGTCCCCGCCCTCCGCAGGATTTACTCCTGTCCCGCCTTCTTTAGCCCAGGCAGCCTGGGAGGTTCCGCAGTCGCCGCTTCCGCCTTGGCCAGGTGAGGGTCTGCACCCAGCAGGGGCCAGGGCTGGCGAGGGTGAAGGAACACCCGTCGCTGGAGGCGAGTCTGTGGGGTGCTGGGCCTGTCCCCTTCTCCCGCATCCTTCCCTCCCGCAGCCGCCCTTCCTCCTGTCCCCCTTCTCCCACGCTTCCCCCTTCCCACCAGGCTCGCAGGGCCTTGTACCCGGGGTCCCCCAGGGTCCTGGGCTTTCTCCTTCCCCACCCAACCCCTGCTGGCGCCCGGTTCTGAGCCCACCTGTGCATTCCCAACTAGCCCCAGCCTTGGTCCTCTTCTTCCTCCTTGCTTATACTGTAGGGGAAGGGAGGGCTCCAGGTGTGTGTTAGGAAAAATGTGAGCAGGCTGCCAGTAACCAGAGGCCCTGAGCCTTATTTAATAAAGGCTGGTGGAGTTGCCTTGAAGCCAAGTTAGAGTAAGTGACTCAGGCTGCCGCCAGGGATCTGTACCTGGGGCTGAGCTCAGGTGGGTGTGAGACTGTGTACCTGATAGCCTCAGTGCCTCCGCAGGCAGCACCTAAGCCTAGCGGCCATCACCATGCCTGATTTGATTTCAAATGTGGCTGACTCCAGTGGAGGAGAGGCATTGCCCTGGACCTCTTTTGGCTTGAGGGAGCCCTATGCCCCCATAGCTCAGGTATGTGTGCCCACTCTACCTCGACGTCTTGTGTGTTGTGTTCATGTGGACCTTCGTGTTTTAGCAGAGTGGGGCGGTGTATCTAGGTGTTTGGAGGCCGTGAACTGCCGTGTCCCATGCATGTGACACAGATGTACAAGGAACATCTCATGGAAGGACATGGATGTGCACCGTGTGTGGCAGTCAGTCTGGGCGTTTTGTGGCTGTATGCTGGAATGCCTCAGCATTAAGTGGACATGTATCTGGAGTCTTGGGCATGTTTTGCAGCATATCTGTGGGTCTCAGTGTGTGTGTGTGGCCGTGTGTGGGAGGCAGTGTACCTTCGTGTATGTACATGCTCTACCTACACGTTTGAGGTTGGCATATCCGGGCATCTCCAGTGTGTGTGGTAGGCAAACATGTCTCATGTCGGAGGAAGGGAGGTGTCTCAGGTGTGTATGAGTGAGTGTGTGCCACTGTGTAGCTCAGGTCTAAAAGGGCAGTATTTCTGGGTGTGTGATGTGCCATGCTATCTCCGAGTCAGGAGGGGAACATACCTAGAGTCTGTAGTGGGAGCAGGCAGTGTACTAAAATTGCAGTTGTGAGCAGGACAGGTTACTCAGTGGTGAGGGGACAGAGCACCCAGATGCTGTGGGCATGGGGTTTGTGTGTGTGAGTGGCAGGGATCCTGGCTGTCTCTGCTGTGTCCCTACCTCTGTACCTGAGTGTTTCTGATGACTTGCAGGTGGAGCTGGAGACCCAGCCTCTCTAGGCCTACCCTGGGTGGAACAGCGGAAGGAGAGTGCTGCCATCCTTAGGGACTCCTCCTCCAGACATGCTTCCTGAGGCTGGCTCCCTGTGGCTACTGAAGCTGCTCCGGGACATCCAGCTGGCCCAGTTTTACTGGCCCATCCTTGAGGAGCTTAATGTCACTCGGCCAGAGCACTTCGACTTTGTCAAGCCTGAGGACCTGGACAGCATTGGCATGGGCCGGCCTGGTGAGTAACCCCTGCCCCAGGCCCTGGTCTCTCTGTCCACAACCTATCAGTTTCCTTCTCCCACCACAACCCTCTCCCAGCCCTTTTCTTCCCTGTAAATCTCTCCGCACTGCTCCCCACCCCCACCTCCACCCCAGCCCTGATTCTGGCCTCCCACAGCCCAGCGCAGACTGTCGGAAGCTCTAAAGAGGCTACGATCCGGGCCTAAGTCTAAGAACTGGGTCTACAAGGTGTGTGCTGTGGGTGGGGCAGCCTGGGCCTGGGAATGGGGGGGCTTGAGGGGCAGGGAGGGGGATGCAGGGATCTACATACCGGATTTCCCACCTCGGTTTCAGATCCTTGGAGGTTTTGCCCCTGAGCACAAGGAGCCCACCCTGCCCTCTCACAGCCCACCGCACCTCCCTGAGCCAGAGGGGGGACTCAAGTGTCTGATCCCAGAGGGTGCTGTGTGCAGAAGGGAGCTGCTGGGCTCCGGCTGCTTCGGGGTGGTGCACCGAGGGCTGTGGACGCTGCCCAGCGGCAAGAGTGTGAGTGTCCGGGGAGCCTGCGTCATCCAGGCCAGCGGCCCCCTCTGTTCTTCATGCCCACAATGCCTGAAGGCGCTTCCCCCCACTTCCAGGTCCCAGTGGCTGTCAAGTCCCTCCGGGTAGGTCCTGAAGGCCCTGTGGGCACAGAGCTGGGGGACTTCCTGCGAGAGGTATCGGTCATGATGAACTTGGAGCACCCGCACGTGCTGCGTCTGCATGGCCTGGTACTGGGCCAGCCTCTGCAGATGGTGAGCAGATCCAGCCGCTGCTTCCCCGAGAGCCCTGCGGCACGAGCGTGGGCGGCCAGAGTCCTGTGGGTCCGGCTCACGCAGCACAGTGCTCCCTCCCACAGGTGATGGAGCTGGCGCCACTCGGCTCCCTTTACGCGCGCCTAACGGCCCCGGCCCCGAAACCCCCACTGCCTGTGGCCCTGCTCTTCCTTTTCCTGCGGCAGCTGGCGGGGGCCATGGCCTACCTGGGGGCCCGTGGGCTGGTGCATCGAGACC
This sequence comes from Cheracebus regulus, assembly GCA_963574635.1. Taxonomy (NCBI): domain Eukaryota; kingdom Metazoa; phylum Chordata; class Mammalia; order Primates; family Pitheciidae; genus Cheracebus; species Cheracebus regulus. Next base: position 137,631 of record CAUYQU010075056.1, read on the forward strand.
TTGCCACGCGCAACCTGCTGCTGGCGTCGGCGCGCACCATCAAGGTGGCGGACTTCGGGCTGGTGCGGCCTCTGAGCGGCGCCCGGGGCCGCTACGTCATGGGCGGACCCCGCCCCATCCCCTACGCCTGGTGAGCGCGGGCCTCGGGGGTGGTCGGGCTCCCAGCAGGGCGGATGCGGAGGGCAGCAGCCGACGGAGATTGGAGGGGGCCGGGCTTCTGAGGCAGGCTGGGACAAGAGGGGTTATCCTCCTTGGAAAAGGGGACTTCCGTGGACGATGGGAGCACTCTGGGGTGCTCCGTGGAAGGTGAGCGCCAAGGAGCACGTGTCCGGCCCCCTTCAGCTCCACTTCCTTCTGCAGGTGTGCCCCAGAGAGCCTGCGCCACGGAGCCTTCTCATCTGCCTCGGACGTGTGGATGTTTGGGGTGACGCTGTGGGAGATGTTCTCCGGGGGCGAGGAACCCTGGGCCGGGGTCCCACCGTACCTCATCCTGCAGCGGCTGGAGGACAGAGCCCGGCTGCCTAGGCCCCCGCTCTGCTCCAGGACCCTCTACTCCCTCGCCTTGCGCTGCTGGGCCCCCAACCCTGCTGACCGGCCTAGCTTTACCCACCTGGAAGGCCTGCTGCAAGAGGTGGGGACCCCCTCCCTCACCAGATACACAGTCTCTCTTCCCTCCATTCGCCCTTCCAGAGTGCCATGAAAAGACTGACGTATCCAGATGCCTGTGCTGGGCTCCGGGACTCAGCTCTGAGCAAAACAGATGCAGTCCCTACCTGCAGGGAGCTCAGAATCCTGGGGCGGCAGCTTGAGGCTACACAGATGGAGGCTGAAAGGCTGGGGTCTGTGTCTGGGCCAGAAAAGGGCCATAGAGGAGACAGCAGTCAGTTGCAGTGGGTGTTGACAGGCAGAGGAAGAGAAACGTTCCGCATGGGAGGGGGCAATAGAAGTAATGAGGCCACAGAGTGAGCAGGAGCTGAGTCATGGAGGGCTTTGCAAGGCGTGTTAAGCTAACGTGTAGAGCAATTGACCCGTGCGGGACGCTGCACTGTCCGCTCCACGTGGGCGCTATGCAGATTCACTCATTTAGTTCCCTCAACCACTGGATGAGGTTCTTGTTATTATTACTGAGACAAAGTCTCACTTTGTTGCCCTAGCTGAAGTGCAGTGGTTGGATCTCAGCTGACTGCAATCTCCACCTCCCGGGTTCAAGCGATTCTCCTGCCTCAGCCTCCTGAGTAGCTGGGACTACAGGCACCCGCCACCACATCCGGCTAATTTTTGTATTTTTAGTAGAGATGGGGTTTCACCATGTTGGCCAGGCTAGTCTCGAACTCCTGACCTCAAATGATCCACCCGCCCCAGCCTCCCAAAGTGTTGGGATTACAGGCATGAGCCACTGTGCCTGGCTTGGATGAGGTGCTTATTATTATCTCCATGTTACTGATGGGCAGTTGAGGCACTGACTGTTTAAGTGACTTGCCTAAAGTCACACAATACATGGAGGAGTTGGGATTTGAGCTCAGCGATTTGACTTCAGAGCTGTTCCCTAAGTTGCTACACTCTACTGCTAAAGTTTAGTCTTTACTCTGAAGGCATTTGGGAGCCATGGAAGCCTACTGAGCAAGGCAGTGACAAGCCGCTCTGCCGATTACAACACTCTGGGTGGTGCAGGAATGGATTAGAGGGCTGATGACAAGGATGGGAGACCAGGTAGGCAACCGTGGCTGTGAAGCAGAGCCAGATGAGGAGATCTGGATGAGGGTAGAGGCAATGGGGCTGCAGAGGAGCGGAAATTTCCCAGAGAGGTTTGGGAGGAATCTGACGGGCCTGGATGTGGAGTGAAAGCAGTGACCCTCCTGTCAGTCCCCCTAGATAGAGCCAGGGCCCTCCTCTCTTGCTCCCTGAGCCCTGACCTGTTTGTCATGGGATCCAGGTCTGCCTCCCTCACTGAATTACAAATGAGGGGACAGGAAGAGTCCCACCCTGGGCCCAGCACAGGCGCTATACAGAGCGGGGCTCTTCTTTCTTCCTGCTCCCATTATTACCTTTCTGACTCAGGCCACAAGCCCAGCCACCCTTTCCTCCTGTCTCCACAGGCCTGGCCTTCAGAAGGATGCTGTGTGAGGGATGTCACAGAGCCAGGCACCCTGAGGATGGAGGCTGGTGACCCCATCACAGTCATCGAGGGCAGGTGACAGCCCCATGCCTCCCAAGCATCCCCAGGAGGATACCCTCCCAACCTTTCCGATCCCATCTCTGCTTCTCTCCAGCTCCTTGAACCCTGATCTTCTTGAACCCTCTTCTCCTCTCCCCACTGGGCCCTGAATGCTCAAGCATGGTCCTGGCCCATAGAGCCCTATCGCATTAGGGAAAAGGCTTCCCTTCCTCCAGGCAGACGCAGCTCCAAGGCACATACTTAGTGAGCTGAACGTGGGCCAGGGCCCAGCAGCCCCTGTTCCCGTCCTATTTACCAGCTCATCTTTCCACAGCCCTGACTCCACAATCTGGAAGGGCCAGAATGGTCGCACCTTCAAAGTGGGCAGCTTCCCAGCCTCCGCAGTGACTCTGGCAGATGTGGGGGGCTTGCCAGCCACCCGTCCAGTCCACAGAGGCACCCCTGCCTGGGGAGATCAACACCCAGGAAGCATAGATGGGTGAGGACCTGAAAGGACGGGGGACAGGGGTGGGCTCGGGGAACTGACAAAGTCTAGGGACTTCTTTGGAACAGAAGCTTGGAGACAGGACCAGAGTGAAGCTGCAGCCTCCCCCCTGGGCCCTGGGTCTCCTGGGTTCCCCTGTGAGTTTTTTTGGTAGGGAGGAAGGGATATTGATCTGTGGGATGGGGAGGGTTGGTGTGGAGGATGAACTGGATCTCTCTTCGACAGAGACAGAAAGAAGGCAAATCTTTGGGATGTGCCTCCAGCACGGGGCCAGAGAAGAAATGTGCCCCTTGAGAGGATGAAAGGTCGGTGTGGTGGGACTCTAGGGTCTCTGAGGAGATCAAACCAGCCCTTCAATTCTGACCTCCTGCCCTGAATCCGTGCCTTTGCATCTATTATGTCCTTCCTCTGAATTCTGTCTGCTGGCATCCTAGCTGGACTGTGAAATCTTCAAAGATAGGAAGCCCTCTTGCTTTTCCTACTGAAGAACACCTCCACTCTCTCAGCCCTCCGCCTAGGCCTTAGTGTCCATTTGCACCTCTGTCTTATTGTCCTACCTGACACATGAACCACCCAAGGACAGGGCTGGCTAGTTCGTCTGCAAATGCTTGCGAAACCATCCAGCTCAGCACAGATGAAGACAGAGTGGGCTGGCGAGGTGGCTCATGCCTGGAATCCCAGCACTTTGGGAGGCCAAGGTGGGCGGATGGCTTGAGTCCAGGAGTTTGAGACTAGCCTGGGCAACATGGCGAAACCCCGTCTCTACAAAAATTAGCCAGGCATGGTGGCAGGCACCTGTGGACCCAGCTACTCAGGAGGCTGAGGTGGGAGGATCACTTGAGCCCGGGAGGTGGAGGCTGCAGCAAGCCGAGATCAAGTTGTTTCTTTCTCAACTGTGCAGGCATTTCCAGGAGTCTGGAGTCAGTTCTGTCCCTGGGTCCTCGCCCCACAGGGGGTGGTTCAAGCCCCCCTGAAATTCGACAAGCCAGAGCTGTACCCCAGGGACCCCCAGGCCTGCCTCCACGCCCACCTTTATCCTCTAGCTCTCCTCAGCCCAGCCAGCCCCCTAGAGAGCGGCTTCCCTGGCCCAAAAGAAAACCCCCACACAATCACCCCGTGGGAGCGCCTGGAGCTAGCAATGCCACTGTCCTCTCTGGAGGCCTCTTGCCCGGTCCTGAGTTGCAGAGGAAGATTATGGAGGTGAGGTCTCACTGAAATGGCCTGGTGTCCAGAAGGGGCTACAGGCAGGTGCAGGGGCCTGAGTGAGGCTTTGTCTGTCACAGGTGGAACTGAGTGTGCATGGAGTCACCCACCAGGAATGCCAGGCAGCACTGGGAGCCACTGGGGGAGATGTGGTTTCAGCCATCCGGAACCTCAAGGTAAAGCCAGCCCCTGCCAGGCATGGTGGCTCATGCCTGTAATCCCAGCACTTTGGGAGGCCTAGGCAGGCGGATCACCTGAGTCAGAAGTTCAAGATCAGCCTGGCCAATATGGTGAAACCCTGTCTCTACTGAAAATACAAAAAATTAGCCGGGCACCTGTAATCCCAGCTACTCAGGAGGCTGAGGCAGGAGAATCGCTTGAACCTGGGAGGCGGAGGTTGCAGTGAGTCCAGATCACACCATTGCACTCCACCCTGGCGGACAAGACTGAAACTGAGTCTTAAAAAAAAAAGCCAGCCCCTTCTCTCGGGGTCCCTTCTCTCCTACCCCTGCCACCTGGCAGTCAGCTGCAGCCCACCCTCCTGCTTCCACAGGTAGACCAGCTCTTCCACCTGAGTAGCCGGTCCAGGGCTGACTGCCGGCGCATCCTGGAGCATTACCAGTGGGACCTCTCAGCTGCCAGTCGCTATGTCCTGGCCAGGCCCTGAGCTCGCTTCTGTGGGCATGGACACCAGCATGAAAAGCCTAGGCCCCTGAGGCCTGGCCACATGGGACCAGGCAGAACCAGAACAAGGTCCTGACGGGGGTAGACTTTCCACCTGGGGAGATCCCACCTGCTATAGGCACGTGGAGGAGGAGCCCAGGGTTGGGCACTGGCAAATGCTTCCTCCCTCCCATGCTCCTTGGCCTCTGAAGGCTGAAGCTTCTTTGGCTGGCCCAAGAAGGATCTAGCCTGCCCACTACATTCTCAAACAAGAGGACAACTTGAAGGAAAAGAGCTGCTATACATCATATCCAGAGGAAGCTTCTACTCGCTAGAGAGGGTGATCAAGGAGCCACACTGGACCATGCAAACGGCCATCCTGAACTGCCATCAGCTACCGCACTAGACTGTGGGGCAGCCATCTTGGATGATAGAAGCTGCCATATTGACTTGGGGTATGAGGCCCAAACTGTCTTCGTTTGGTCCAGGGCCATGGTGGGTGGTGACGACTGCTCTCTTGCACTCAAGGACACTTGATGGTGGTAGTATGGATCATGAGACAGGCCAGCCCGTGCCCCAGCCCTCACATTCCCCTTTGTTTTTCCTGGCACCAACTCCTTCTACCCTCCCCTATTACATACATCTTCCAATGTCCAAAAAGTTACAAAGTTTATATGAATGTGACATAGAAAGATGCAGCCTTTTTCCTAGGGCGAGGGAAGGAAGGGCGGTTAAATAAGGCACAGGAAGCGCAGCAAGCACCAACTGAGGGCAGGGCCCTAGTGGGAGAGGAAGTCAGCACTGGGGTCCCCCTGCAGCTATTGTTGGGGAGGTGGAGACCCCATCGAGTGCCATGGTCTGAGGCTGAACTAATTGGCTGAGCAGATGCGGGGGTGGGGGTGGCTATGTCCACCATCTTTGGTACAGCTTGCCCTTCCCCACCCCAGCCCTCTTATAAAACCCCAGAGTCCTGGGTTCCAGAGGCCTCCTTTGGAGCAGAAGCCCCGAAAGGGAGTGGGAGGGAGTACGTAGGGAAAGTTTGAAAGCTGTTATGCCTGTGTGCCAAGGGACTGCTGGGACAGTGGTGGGAGGTAGCAAGAGAAGGGCTGCCCCTCCTTGGGGACCACAGGGACAGGAGGCCAGGGAATAGGGTAGGGAGGGGGGCCACCTTCTGTCCCCTGCAGTGTACATGGAGGAAAGGGGCTGCCCGGAGGAGGGCCAGGGCAGGCGACCATCTGGAGTTCTGGCTGAGGCGATGGTCTCCTCACATCATGGTGGCCTCTAACTGGTGACGGCAGAGGGTCCAGCGCCTCCTCGCTTCTCGAAGAACATGTAGTCCTAAGAGGAGGCCACTGTCAACAGGAGATCCGGCAGGGCCGGCCCAGCTTGGCTGTGACAGGCCAGCTCTGGAACCTCGACCCCCTCCAATATCTATCCCTGATCTTCCCCTAGCAAGAAGCCAGGAAATGCATAAAGTTTCAAGTGATGACAAAGGACAGGCAGGAGGTGGGGGCAGGGGCAGCCAACTCACAATGAGGAATGTGGCTCCCAGCAGCACAGCCTTCACCCTCACATCCAAGTCCAGTGGGAACTGTAGGCCAAAGTCATCCGCATCCGTGAAGGCTTCTCGGACCAGGCCCCCCCACTGCTTGCTGATGCGGCCCACACTGCGGGATTCATCCCGTGTCTTCACCTGTCAGCGGGGAGGGAGGAACGAACCAACTGAGGAGTAGGCAGCCAGTCTCACCTGCCTCCGGTCTCACTCCCACCGTCGCATGTATGAATTTATAGACTCTACACTCAGTGAATCTTCCCTTCTAGAGGTCACCTAGTGATCGCTTTCCCAACTGGTTCCCATCACCGAGTATGACAGCTGGTGAAACTGAGGCACTCTAGGTCACGCTGTGAGTCTCTAACCAAAATCAGGATTCAGACTCAGATCTGCTGCTATCCAAAGGTGATGCATGACCTAACTGAACATCAGTGGTGGGAGAAATGGAAGCATGATCTCATCCAACCCCCTTAGGGTACAGCTGTTTGCTAACTGCTTTGGTTCCCAATGCCCCTGCCACCCACAATTGGCACAGTTTGTGTCCTGCACAAAATACCCTGGCCAAAAGGGCAAGGAAAGCTACCTGAATCCTGGCTGTACTTCACCAGCCAAGAAGTCTCTTGAAGGCTATGTCTACCCCAAAGAGTGCCTTCTCGCTAATCTACAAAGTAGGGGAGGGCCTTGTCCAGCACTGCATGAGAGCCTCATCTAGAGGGGATACATGCCTCTCTACTGTGGGGAGGAGCAGCAGTCAATAGCCTTTGAGGACCACAGTTTCCACTGGCTTCTCTGAGCCACACAGCAACAGGCCCTGCCGATGTGGGTAGTTACTGCCCATGACTTCCTGGTCCTTTTCCGGTACTAATTCTCCAGTGATTACAACTGGAGTGATTTCCTTTTGTGTCATTGCCATCCCCTTCCTGCACTGTCTTATAGCTCTGGGGCATTTCCTGCCATGGTCCTAAGGGTGCAGCCGCAAGTATGGACCGTTTATAATTATGTGAAAGGGACACTGGCCCTATGAGAACCCTACAGCCTATAAATTCCCATCCAGAGATCACGCAGTTATTAGTTCTTATTCCCAACTGGTTCCCATCACAGAATCTCCCTTTGGCTACCAAGGTGACATTTTTTCAAAGTAGACTTAGGTATGTACCTCATTAGAAGCATTGGAAAGTCTACTAGATTATACCTGTTGTTTCTCCCTTACCTGCACAAGGAAGTATCCTTTAAAGAACTCAAGGGTCAGGCCAGGCATGGTGGCTCATGCCTGTAATCCCAGCACTTTGGGAGGCTGAGACGGGCAGATCATGAGGTCAGGAGTTCGAGACCAGCCTGGCCAGCATGGTGAAACCCTGTCTCTACTAAAAATCAAAAAAAAAAAAAAAAAAAAAAAAAAAAATTAGCCATGCATAGTGGTGCACGCCTATAATCCCAGCTACTTGGGAGGTTGAGGCAGGAGAATTGCTTGAACCCAGGAGGCAGAGATTGCAGTGAGCTGAGATTGTGCCCATGCACTCTTGCCTGGTTAACAGAGCGAGACTACATCTCAAAAAAAAAAAAAAAAAAAGAAGAACTCAAGGGTCTGTGGAGTGCCTCTGTCTTCTAGAAACCAAGGTGCTTCCCAAGGCCTCACTCTGAAATTCTCACCACTTGGGGTCTCCAGTTCCAGGTTGGTGACAGGGATGCGTACTGAGAAGGACAGACCTGGATTTCAGAATGGAAGAGCCATTTGGATTCTACTTTAGCAGGGCAAGCCACGGGATGTTAACATGTTAAAACTGTGCTTGTGGCTGGGTGTTGTGGCTCATGCCTGTAATCCTAGCATTTTGGGAGGCCGAGGTGGGTGGATCACCTGAGGTCAGGAGTTTGAGACCAGCCTGGCCAACATGGTGAAAACCCCGTCTCTACTAAAAATACAAAAATTAGTTGGGCCTGGTGGCAGGTGCCCTGTAATCCCAGCTACTCAGGAGGCTGAGGCTGGAGAATCACTTGAACCCGGGAAGGGGAGGTTGCAGTGAGCCAATATTGCCCCATTGTTAATCCCAGCTCCTCAGGAGGCTGAGGCAGGAGAATCGCTTGAACCCGGGAAACAGAGGTTGCAGTGAGTCAATATTACCCCATTGTACTCCAGCCTGGGCAACAAGAATGAAACTCTGTCAAAACAACAACAACAACAACAACAACAACAACAACAACAACAACAACAAATCGTGCTTGCTCCAGGGCCTGGGCTCACGAACTCATACACAGCAGCCACATGGGCCCAGCCCACGAAGATTTAATCATCCTTCACCCTAAATCCAGGCTGGCGTTAGATTTTTTTCCCACCCATCTCAGGGCCATGTGTAATAATCAGCATTGCTCCTTAAGATGAAATCCTCCTTTTTATGCTTTTATAAGAGCATGGGGCCATCCTATTTCCAAATGGAGGAATGCTGGAAATGTGGTAGGAGTGACAGTGGATTTGGATTGATGAGCTCAGGGTCTTGACCTTAGTTTTAACCATCCTGCCTCATGGAAGTGTCATCTTGGTTTAGGAAGGTCCCAAGAATCTCTAGGTATCCCTGATACCTCAAAGTTGGTGTCTGTGCCACAGCCACAGGTCCAGCAGGGCCCCACCACTCGCAAGACTGTCTGGCGATCGGCATCCTGGATGGAGAACTTGGGGAGGAAGGGATGCCAGGTCTGTACCACGTGGCCGATAGTGGTGCCCGGTGGAGCCTGGACTTCCATCTGGAGTGGGAAGCAGACAGGATCACTGTTGAGGCAGGGGTCCCAGCTCTATCATCTGTCTACTTGGCCCTCTCACTCAACCTGCCATCCCCACCTGCCCACTCCCACCTGAGCCAGGTCTTATCTCAGGCGGATCTCATCATTGGCCCGCCCCCACCAAGGCCCGCCCTCCCGGCCCCATCCCTCCCGCCCACCTCCTGGAGGCCACAGGGGCAGCAGCTGCAGCCACAGTGCAGCGGGCGGAGCAAACGCAGCACCTCGCGGTCCCCGGAGTCCGCCAGGCGGACACGCAGCGGCCGGCGGGCGCCACAGCACAGACGGGCGCAGCAGTTGCTCTCCTCGGCCGCCTGACCCAGGGGCTGCCCGACCCCAGAGCGCAGTTCATACCGGTTACAGGTCTCCCAGCCTAGGAACGCTGCCAGGGGTGACACGGGGAGACTTATAGAGCCTCGTGCGCCCAGGAGCCCACCATCCCGGCCACCATCACGAGGTCCAACCTCCTACTCCTTCCACTTACTTTCCACCCGCTCAGCCTTCTGATGAATCAAAATCTGATCAATCTGGAAGAGAAGGGCGGTGCGCACATCAGCCGGCCCATCTGGACGCCCAGGTCCCCTCCCAGTCATGCTCCTTCCCTCCCTCGCTCTCTCCTTCCCTCGCTCCCTCCACTCACCTGCACCAGGAATTCGAGGCCAGAAGGCACCCCTGGCACTGGCAAGAAGGGGGCAGCAGACCCCGAGGCCACGGGGCCGGGCGAGGGGAAGAGGGCGAAGCCGGGAGCTGGGGCAGGTACCTGGGCGGGCACTGGCGCCTGCCCGGGCCCAGGATGTAGCGCCGGCTCTGGGTACCCAGTGGTCACAGGGTAGGGAGGTGGGGGCGAAGGGGCGTAGCCTTTGGGGGGCAAGTAGCCTGTAAAGGGGTAGGGGCAGGATAGATTAGAAAGGGTTCCGAGGCCTCGTCGCCTTATTCCTCAGCCCATGGGCCCCGAGGCTTCGGGGGAAACGTGGTGGGAAAAGGCAGAGAAAGATGGGGCAGGGGAGCAGGGTGGAGGTGCCCCGGAAGGAAGGGAGGGGCCCTACCCAGCCAGTCCGAGCACATTCCGGGAGGATGTATTCGCACCCGGCTCCCGAGTCCGTGGGGGGATAACGGAGACCCCTGGCCTTGCGCGCACTTACCTGCCATAGGAGAAGGTTGAGGTTTTCGGGATGTTGGTGTCTGGGTGGCTTAGTTCTGGAAGCGGAGGCAAACTCGGAGACAGCCAGACAGACACAGAGACACACAAAGACGGACAGGCAAACGCGGACAGGCAGCTGCGCCAGGCGCGGGCCCAGGAGCTCTAAGGGCGGCGCCTCTGACTCGGGGAGAAACCCAAAGTGTCAGTGGCCGGGGCTGGGTACCTGGGACCCTGGATTCCCTAGGGGGCCCCGGAACCGCCCCCTCCCTTTGTTCTCCCATTCTGCGGAGGCGGCTGTGGGCGGACGGCAGGACAGATGGACCTGCGATCAGACCGACGGCCCCACCTCGAGGACGGTCTCCCTGATCCCTCTGTGCCCCCGCTCACCTGGTGCCCCGAGAACAGCCCGGTGCCTAGCACTCTGCGGCTCCCCGGCGCTGGCGGAGGCGGAGGCGGGCCCGGGTTCGGACCCCAGCCCCGCCCCGCGACCCGCCGGACCCGCCCCCTCCTGGGCAGCGCGTCTGCGTCGAGAGGAAGGAGGACGCCAGCTGCCCAGGGAAGCCGAGCTTGTGTTTCGTTCTTCGGCGTCGCCGGCGTTCCCGCCCCTTCCGCTCGGACTGCAGAAGCCGGGAGAGTAGGAGCGCCTGCAGAGGGCGGCGGCTGGGCCCGGGCCACGCTGACCCCGCCAGGCCGGCGGGCGTGCTCGCTCAGCGCCGTTGGTGGGAAGCGAGGGTGGCCCGCGCCGCGCTGGCCCCTGGGCTCCTCCTCCTAAGGGCGGTCGGGCCACGCTGACGCAGCGAAACACCCTTCACTCTCACTCCTTGGCTTCCAGGACTGGCTTCTGGCTCCCCTTCTGCCTCCCAGGGGCGACCTCGCCCTCTTCTCTCCCTGGCGCAGTGGTGACCCACACGGGCACCTCGCAGCGACAGCACTTTCTGCAGGTGCCCCAGCCACGCGGGTGACAGGCCGCCAAATGATGTCAGTGAGCGTGCTCAGGGCGCCCAGGGGCCAGAGGAGGAAGCGCGGGTCAGAAAAGAACCCCGAGACGAGTCTCTTCGAATGGATTCTGAGCCAGGGCCAGTCCTGGCCTTGGGCAAGAGATGAGTTTAGAGAGGGAGTGCAGTCCACGGACACGGGGGGCCGTGTGGAAGCTGGGATTTGGCCCCACGGGCAGCAAGAAGCCCACCGAGACATTTTTGGGACAGAGAAGGTCATGTGTGTTTTAGAAAGATCGTCACAGAACTCAGTGGCTCACGCCTGTAATCCCAACACTTTGGGAGGCCCAGGCAGGCAGATCACCTGAGGTCTGGAGTTTGAGACCAGCCTGACCAACACGGATAAATCCCGTCTCTACTAAAAATACAAAATTAGCCGGGCATCGTGACGCATGCCTGTAATCCCAGCTACTCGGGAGACTGAGGCAGGAGAATCACTTGAACCCGGGAGGCGGAGGTTGTGGTGAACCGAGATCACGCATTGCACTCCAGCCTGGGCTACAAGAGCAAAACTCTTTCTCAAAAATAATAAAAATAAGTAAATAAATAAATACAAAAATTAGCCAGTCCTGGTGGCGCGTGCCTGTAGTCCCAGCTACTCCGGAGGCTGAGGCGGGAGAATCTCTTGAACCCGTGAGGCGCAGGTTGCAGTAAGCTGAGATTGTGCCATTGCACTCCAGCCTGGGCGACAAGAGCAAGACTCCATTTCAAAATAAATAAATAAAAGAGGGCAGGCTAGGAAGGTATCACCAAGAAGGCAATAGTTGAGCAAGAACCTAAAGGAGGTGAGGGACGGAGCTGTGCAGATGACTAGTTAAGTGTTTCAGGCAGAGGGAACAGCAGGGGCAAAGGTCCTGAGGCAGAAGACCCACAAGGCTGGAATGGAGTTAATGAGGGGAAGGTCACAAGATTACAGGAGGCCAGATGAAGATGCCCTCTGAGATGAAGGATGGAAATGCAGTCAGAGCAGTGGACTGGAAGGTAGGAGCCTGGGGACCCAGCCTTGGCTCTGCCACGGGACCTTTAGGTCACTCTGGTTTTTCTGTTTTTTTTTTTTTTTTTTTTTGAGTCTTGCTCTGTCAGTGAGGCTGGAGTGCAGTGGTGCGATCTTGGCTCACTACAACCTCCACCTCCCAGACTCAAGCAATTCTGCCTCAGCCTCCCAAGCAGCTGGGACTACCGCCGCCATGCCCGGCTCATTTGTGTATTTTTAGTGGAAAAGGGGTTGTTGGCCAGGCCGGTCTCAAACTCTTGGTCTCAAGTGATCCTCCCACCGTGGCCTCCCAAAGTGGTGGGATTACAGGTGTGAGCTACCGTTCCTAGCCCCTTTGGGCCACTCTGGAGGTCCCCTCTGAGGCCTTATTTATTTATTTACTGAGACAGGGTCTTGGTCTGTGTCCCAGGCTGGAGTGCAGTGGCATGATCTCCACTCATAACTTCTGCTTCCCAGGATCAAGGCATCATCCCATCTCAGCCTCCTGAGTAGCTGGGAAGACAGGCGTGTGCCATCAGGCCCAGCAAATTTTTGTATTTTTTGTAGGGATGAGGCTTTGCCATGTTGTGCAGGCTGGTCTTGAACTCCTGGGCTCCAGCAATCCAACTGCCTCAGCCTCCCAAAGTGCTGAGATTACAGGTGTGAGCCATTATACGCAGCCTATTTATTCATCTATGAGACTGAGGTCTCACTCTGTCACCCAGGCTGGAGTGCAATGGCACCATCAGAGATCACTGCAGCCTCAAACTCCTAGGCTTGGCCGGGCACAGTGGCTCATAACTCTAATCCCAGCACTTTGAGAGGCTGAGGCAGGCAGATCACTGAAGGTAAGGAGTTTCAGACCAGCCTGGCCAACACAGTGAAACTCCATCTCTACAAAAAAATTACCCTGGTGTGGTGGCACATGCCTGTAATCCCAGCTACTTGGGAGGCTGAGGCATGAGAATCACTTGGGAATCACCTGGGAGGCGGAGGCTACAGTGAGCTGAGATCGCACCACTGCACTCCAGCCTGGGCAACAGAGCAAGACTCTGTCTCAAACAAAAGCAAAAAGAAAACTCCTAGGCTCAAGCTATCCTCGTGCCTCAGCCTCCCGAGCACTAGGACTGCAGGCAAATGCCACCACATTATTTTAATTATTTTAGAGGCAGCATCTCACTATGTTGCCCGGGCAGGTCTTGAATGCTTGGGCTGTAGCTGTCCTCCCACTTTAGCCTCCTAAGTAACTGGGTGGGAGGCTGAGGCAGGAGGATTGCTTGGGCCTCGCAGTTTGAGACTAGCCTAGGCAAGCAACATGATGAGACTGCATCTGCTCTGTTTTTTGTTTTTGAGATGGAGTCTCGCTGTGTCGCCCACACTGCAGTGCAGTGGTATGATCTCGGCTCACTGCAACCTCTGCCTCCTGGGTTCAAGCAACTTTTCTGCCTCAGCCTCCTGAGTAGCTGGGACCACAGGTGCACACCACCATGCCCAGCTAATTTTTGTATTTTTAGAGGGACAAGTTTTCGGCATGCTGGCCAGGCTGGTCTTGAACTCCTTACCTTGTGATCTGCCCGCCTCACCCTCCCAAAATGTTGAGATTACAGGTGTGAGCCACCGCGCCCAGTGAGACCCCATCTCTACCAAATAATTAAATATTAGCCAGGCATGGTAGCACACACCTGTAGTCCCAGCTGCTCAGGAGGCCGAGGTGAGAGAATTGCTTGAGCTGGGGAAATAGACTGCAGCGGGTTCTTACGGCACCACTGCTTTCCAACTGGGGGACAACGTGAGACCCTGTCTCAAACAAAATGAAAAAGAACAGAGGGGCAGGGGAACAGCTGGATGGTGGAGGGTGCACCCCTTTAGATTTGGAAGGCCTTACCAAGGTGATCCTATTAAAGCTGAACTAACCATGCATGAAGTGGAGAAGTGTATTCTAGGCACAAAGAATAACTGGCAAAACAGGCTGAAAAGAGCAGCTCAAAATCTTGAGGCAGAAGAAAATATGGTGGGTTGGCAATGCGGATGCCATGTAGTGATGAAGTCACAAGGCCTGGATGGCCAGTGCAGGCCTTTCAGGCAGTGGGATGGCACTTGGAATCTATTTGCAATGCAGTAGTAAGTCAGTCATTGAAAAGTTTAAGTCATTCATTTTTTTTTTGGAGATGGGGTCTTGCTATGTTGCCCAGGCTGGAGTATGGTGGCTATTTACAGGCTTGATCTTAGCACACTTGTCTCAAACACCTAGCCTCAAGCGATCCTTCTGCCTCGGCCTCCTGAGTAGGTGGGACTACAGGCACACACCACCGCGCTCAGCTGTCTTCATTTTTAATTTCTATTTTTGTGTATGCTTTATAAAGTACAATCTGTATAATATTTTGAGGGCATACTTAATTTTTCTGAAGGTATGCATTTTATTTTTATTTTTTGAGACAGGGTCTTGCTCTGTCACCCAAGCTGGAGGGCAGTGACACGATCTCGGATCACTGCCAACTCTGCCTCCTGGGTTCAAGCGATCCTTGTTCCTCAGCCACCCAAGTAGCTGGGATTACAGGCACGCACCACTTTGCTGGCTAATTTTTGTATTTTTAGTAGAGACGGGGTTTCGCCATGTTGGCCAGGCTGGTCTGGAACTCCTCAACTCACGTTATCCACCTGCCTTTGCCTCCCAGGATTACACATGCTGGGACTACAGGCATGAGCCACTGTGCCCGGCCTGAAGGTATGCATTTTTAAAAGTGTGCAGATTCTTTCTCTATATGAGAAGATTTTAGGTAATTTCATCTCATTCCATATCTCTAAATACAATCTGCATACTTTTAATTCCAGAATTTCTATCACTAGCACTGGTGTCTAGTGAGCTCCTGAATCCTGTAACAGCAGCTTTCAAGGCTTCCCTGAAGCAACAGAGAGTATTAGAGACCTGAAGAATTCCTAGGGGCTGGCCCGAGGATTGGGAGAAAGTCAGCAGAGAGACAAGGACAGGGCCAAATGGTGGAGGGCCTTGTGCTGAGATGCTGGACTGTCTTCTGAGGGGAATGGGGAGCCACTGAAGCATTTATATACAAGGAGGTGGCATAATTGAGGGTATACTCGTAGATCACAATATTTCTTCATTTTAAAGATTAAGTCAAGCAGAGCGTGGTGGCTCATGCCTGTCATCCCAGCACTTTGGGAGGTCGAGGTGGGTGGATCACCTGAGGTTGGGAGTTCAAGACCAGCCTGACCAACATGGAAAAACCCCATCTCTACTAAAAATACAAAATTAGCCGGGCGTGGTGGCACATGCCTGTTATCCCAGCTACTCGGGAGGCTAAGGCAGGAGGATAGCTTGAACCCGGGAGGCAGAGGTTGTAGTGAGCTGAGATCACGCCATTGCACTCCAGCCTGGGCAACAAGAGCAAAACTCCGTCACACACACACACACACACACACACACACAAAGTCAGGAACCAGGCCTGTGTTCCTCCCAACTCAGCCTCCAGAGTAGCTGGGACTATAGCCACAGGCCACTACACCTGGCTATTTTTTTTTATTGTTGTTAAGAGAGGGGTCTCCCTATGTAGTCCAGGCTGGTCTCAAATTCCTGGGCTCAAGCAGTGTCCTGCTTTGGCCTCCCAGAATGTTGGGATCACAGGTTTGAGCCATTGCGCAGGATTCTCTCTGTTCTTTTCCTTTAAGCACACAACACAACTTGCAATGATATATGTGTTTAGTTATTTAAGGTCCATTTCCACTACTGGATGAGAAACTCCCTGCGGGAGGGGATGGTATCTGCCTCGCTCATGGCTGAGCTTCCTTGTAATGTGTCCGACACATCATCAACACTGATTTAATAAATACTGTCCATGCCGGGAGCAGTGGCTCACATCTGTAATCCCAGCACTTTGGGAGGCTAAGGCAGGTGGATCACTTGAGGTCAGGAGTTTGAGACTAGCTTGGCCAACATGGTGAAACCCCATCTCTACTAAAAATACAAAAGTTAGCTGGACGTGGTGGTGGAGCCTGTAATCCCAGCTGAGGAGGCTGAAACATGAGAATTGCTTGAACCTGGGAGGCAGAGGCTGCAGTGAGCTGAGATCGTGCCACTGCACTCCAGCCTGGGCAACAGAGTGAGACTCTGTCTCAAACAAAAACAAAACAAAATAAAAACTCCTAGGCTCAAGCTATCCACATGCCTCAGCCTCCCAAACACTGAATGATAGGCAAATGCTACATTAATTTTATTTTTTTAGAGACAGCATCTCACTATGTTGCACGGGCCAGTCTTGAAAGCCTGGGCTGTAGCTGTCCTCTCACTTTAGCCTCCCAAGTAACTGGATAGGAGGCTGAGGCAGGAAGATTGCTTGAGCCTAACAGTTCGAGACTAGCCTAGGCAACCAACATGATGAGACCCCATTCCTTTTTTTTTTTTTTTGAGATGGAGTATCACTCAGTCGCCCAGGCTGGAGTGCAGTGGTGCGATCTCGGCTCACTGCAACCTCTGCCTCCTGGGTTCAAGCAATTCTCCTGCCTCAGCCTCCCAAGTAATTGGGACTATAGGTGCATGCCACCATGACCAGCTAATTTTTCTATTTTTAGTAGATACGAGGTTTCACCATGCTGACCAGGCTGGTCTCAAACTCCTGACCTCAGATCCGCCCGCTTTGGCCTCCCAAAGTGCTGAGATTACAGGCATGAGCCACTGTGCCCAGCGAGACCCCATCTCTACAAAAAAATAAAAAATTAGCCAAGCATGACTGGGAGCAGTGGCTCACGCCTGTAACCCCAGCACTTTGGGAGGCCGAAGTGGATGGATTACCTGAGGCTGGGAGTTCAAGACTAGCCTGGCCAACATGGAGAAACCCCGTCTCTACTAAAAATACAAAATTAGCTGGGCGTGGTGGCATATGCCAGTAAGCCCAGCTACTCGGGAGGCTGAGGCATGAGAATTGCTTGAACTTGGGAGGCGGGGGCTGCAATGAGCTGAGATCATATCACTGCACTCCAGCCTGGGCAATAGAGCGAGACTCCATCTCAAACAAAAACAAAAACGAAAACAAAACTCCTAGGCTCAAGCTATCCTTGTGCCTCAGCCTCCCGATCACTGGGACTACAGGCAAATGCCACCACATTATTTTAATTATTTTAGAGGCGGCATCTCACTATGTTGCCTGGGCAGGTCTTGAATGCTTGGGCTGTAGCTGTCCTCCCACTTTAGCCTCCCAAGTAACTGGGTGGGAGGCTGAGGCAGGAGGATTGCTTGGGCCTCGCAGTTTGAGACTAGCCTAGGCAAGCAACATGATGAGACCCCATTTCATCTCTCTCTCTTTTTTTTGTTTTGAGTCTCACTCTCTTGCCCAAGCTGGAGTTCAGTCACACGATCTCTCAGCTCACTGCAACCTTTGCCTCCCGGGTTCAAGCAATTCTCCTGCCTCAGCCTCCTGAGTAGCTGGGATTACAGGAGTGAACTGCCACATTGGTCTAATTTTTTGTTTGTTTATTTATTTATTTGAGACAGAGTCTTGCTCAGCCACCCAGGCTGAAGTGCAATAGCACATTCTCGGCTTACTACAACCTCTGCCTCTCAGGTTCAAGAGATTCTCCAGCCTCAGCCTCTCAACTAGCTGGGATTACAGGCACACGTTACCATGTCCGGCTTTTTTTTTTTTTTTTTTTTAGTAGAGACAGGATTTCACCATGTTGGCCAGGCTGGTCTCAGACTCCTCAGGTGATCTGCCTGCCTCAGCCTCCCAAAGTGCTGGGATTACAGGCATGACCCACCACGACCGGCCATCTCTCTTTTTTTTTTTTTTTGAGACAGAGTCCCACTCTGTTACCCAGGCTGGAGTGCAGTGGTGTGATCTCATCTCATTGCAACCTCTGCCTCCTGGGTTCAAGCGATTCTCCTGCCTCAGCCTCCTGAGTAGCTGGAACTACCGGCGTGTGCCACCATGCCTGGCTAATTTTGTATTTTTATTAGAGATGGAGTTTCACCATACTGGCCAGGCTGGTCTCGAACCCCTGACCTCACGATCTTCCCGCCTCAGCCTCCCGAAGTACTGGGATTACAGGGGTGAGCCATGGCACCCGGCCCCAGTTCTTTCGATGCTGTGACTGCACTCCAGCCTGCCCTGGCACCTTTTCTCACTCCTTTCCTGCCTAACTCAAACTCAGCCCACACTGTAGACTCCCATTTCTCCAAACCCCTCTACTCCCCATCTTGTTCTCTGTTCATTGTTTTTTCCACACAATAGAGCTCCTTTAAGGATTATCTCAAGCATTGTGACACATTTTCTGATCCCCAAACATGATGATCTGTCCCTGCTTTGAACCCCAAAGTATTTTGTAACTAATAACACTCCTATCCTGCCTTGCCTTAATCCTCACTTCTAGAGTAAGTGGGTGCTTCATAAATTTTTTACCAACAGGGCTGAAAACCATGACCCTATAGTAATTTTTAAAAATCTCAGCACTTTGGGAGCCAGAGGTGGGCAGATTGCTTGAGGTCAGGAGTTCAAGATCAGCTTCGCCATTATGGTGAAACCGCATCTCTACTAAAAATACAAAAATTAGCCTGGGCGTGGTGGCACACCCCTGTAATCCCAGTTACTCGAGAGGCTGAGGCAGGGGAATCACTTGAACCCAGAAGGCGAAGGCTGCAGTGAGCCAAGCTCACGCCACTGCACTCCACCCTGGGAAACAGTGAGACTTTGCCTCAAAAAATAAAAATAGGATGGGCAGAGTAGCTTATGCCAGTAATCCCAGAACTTTGGGAGACTGAGGTGGCTGGATCACCTGAGGTTGGGAGTTCCAGACCAGCCTGACCAACATGGAGAAAACTACTAAAAATACAAATTTAGCCAGGCATGGTGGCGCATGCCTGTAATCCCAGCTACTAGGGAGGCTGAGGCAGGAGAATCACTTGAACCCGGGAGGCGGAGGTTGTGGTCAGCCGAGCATTGCACTCCAGCCTGCAACATGCACCCCAGCCTGGGCAACAAGAGCAAAGCTCCGTCTCGATAAATAAATAAATAAAATAAAAATAAAACAGACTGGGTGTGGTGGCTCATGCCTGTAACCCCAGGATTTTGGGAGGCCGAGGCAGGCAGATCACCTGAGGTCAGGAGTTCGAAACCAGCCTGGCCAACATGGTGAAGCCCATCTCTACTAAAAATATAAAAATTAGTCAGGTGTGGTGGCGGGCACCTGTAATCTCAGCTATTTGGGAGGCTGAGGCAGGAGAATCACTTGAACCCAGGAGGTGGAGGTTGCAGTGAGCTGAGATAGAGCCACTGCACTCCAGCCTGGGCAACAGAGCAAGACTCCATCTCAAAATAAGAATAGTAACTAAATAAATAAATTAAATAAAAAACCTAGTGAGCATCAGAATCACAAGATGAGCTTATTAAAATACAGATTCTCAGGACCAAAAGAGCACTTCAGTAGGAATCTGCATTATTTCAAGCATTCTTTATGACTTCGATGCCCACCAGGGTAAGAACATTATAAAAAGTTAACTGGAAGTGAACAGAATCCCCAGACCTAAGGCTCACTGATTAAGTCTTAGGAAATGGAGGGAGTTCAGAGGTTGAATCCCCACCCTTCCTCCTCCTCCAAGAGGTTAGATGAACAAAGACGCCAAAATTTATTTGCCTTTCCTTTTTAATCCTCTTCTTACTCCAACTGTTTTTTTTAAAAAACTGCCCAGAAAACCCAGTAATTAAGCAAAAGGAAGCTCAAAGAGCCAAGGCAAGCCAGCCCAAGAGTAGCAGGGTCCCTCCTGCAGGGGCCAAAGTCTGGATGCTGGGGTCTCCACTCAGAGCCTGGTAGTAAAAGCTGGTGCAGAATAAGGTCGTTCCGGAAGCTAGCAGTAACCCAGCCTGAAGGAGACATGGCACAGAAAACAGAATTGTAAGAACAGGGCAGGCTGAGAGGGAGGGTGTGGGGCTTGGTCAGGGTTAGGCACAGGAAAAGATTACCCAGAGGGGCTTTCTGCAATGGGGCACCCCTAACAGGGCCAGGCTGTGGAAGAAGTGGTGTTTGTTGGCCTTGTCAAAGAGCTGTAAGAAAAAGAGAAACGAAGGGATATAGCAGGCAGTGCAGGTGCCTGAGATCTCCTGATGATACAGGGGCCAAAGTTCGTGGCCCCACCCCACCCGGGAAGTCTCAGCTTGCTCCTAGGCCTTTGGCTTACAGAGCCTTTGGCCTTTGCTGCTCTAGAGTTCCGAGGCTCGCCTCCCCCTCCCCGCCCACTTTCCCAATGGTCCCCAGACTTTGTGCCTTCATAGACCCAAGAGTCAGGGAGCCCTAACGCAGTTACTTCACCTCCTTTCCGTAGGCATCTGGGAATTGGGCGCCTGTGGAGAAAAGAAGCAAAGGTTATCGGTCCTAGTGCCGGTCCTGACCGCTCCCAATCCGAGGGGATCCAAGTGGACATTGGCGAGAAAGGGCACCACCCCAGGAAGCTTCCGATTGGTGGGAACACGCTCGGGCAGTACTGGGAACCAATTGGACCCGGCTGGGGGACTTCAAAAGGCTTAGGGCTCCGCGGGCTGTCAGATAAACTCGAGGCCGGGGACTTCCCATAGGTTCCGCCCATGCACCAGACCCCAGAGGACGCCCCAAGCACAGTCCCAGCTTCGTCCCCAGCCCCCTGACCGTGCGCGCCGTAGGAGGCCAAGCCTAAGGCCGCAGCTCCGGACAAGGCGCCCAAGCGGCGAAAAGCTACCGCTGGCCGGGCCATAGCTGTAGAACAGGACGCACGGGATGAACGCCGCGTAGGCCACCCAAGAGGCCAGCCAATCCCGGACGCCCATGCAAATAAGGTTCACAGGCTCCCAATCCGGGGCGTGTTCACTTCAGCATTGAGCTCTTCACACACCTTTGTAAAACCGCTGCAGAGTGGCGAAGACGTCTGGCGGGCGGAGAAACCAACACCAATTAGGAGCGGAGGAACTAAGCAGTGGGGGGCGGGGTTGAGGGCGGGACTAGCGGATTTGCGTCACGGATTGGCCCACTTTCCAAGTTGATCGCCTCTTCGAACGCCCCCCCCCATCGCTCCGGCCAATTTCCAAAGATCCCGGTCTTCTCTCAAAGTTCCGCCCCTTTTCCCACAGGCTCCTCCTGTTCAGCTTCAAATCAAGCCCACTCCCAAAAAGAGGCGGCCCCAAAGATACCCAAGCCCCACCTATTGCCAGTAAACCCCGCCCACTGCACAGATGGCCCCTCCCCATGTCCGAAGGCTCCGCCCTCTTTGCATGATACCCCGCCCCCTATAGTTCAGATTTTTCTCCCCCCAAGACCGCGACACAGGGTGGAAGATCGGGGGGGAGGGGGGGGCGGGTGGTCTCCACCCTGCCCTGGCCCGCTACGTCCATCTGTCCGTCTGTCCACTCCCGCCTCCTCCCCTCACCATCTCCAATCCCCCCACTCTCCGGAGGGCGGGCGGGCAGGCGGGTGCGAGCGGGGGGTGTGAGCCACTCTCTCGGCAGGGGGCGGGGGAGGCGGCCGCGCGGTGACGCGTGGGGCTGCTGCGGCTGCTCCGCCGGCGGATCATCACTCTCAGGCTGGGATGGACGCGGGGCGGGCGGGCCCTGGCGCGAGGAGCCGG
Organism: Cheracebus regulus; assembly: GCA_963574635.1. Classification (NCBI taxonomy): domain Eukaryota; kingdom Metazoa; phylum Chordata; class Mammalia; order Primates; family Pitheciidae; genus Cheracebus; species Cheracebus regulus. The sequence goes on from CAUYQU010075056.1 coordinate 159,182, forward strand.
GAGTCCGGGCCTCCCGGCTGCTGAGCGTCCCTCGAAGCCTCCCCTCACCTCCGCCTTCCCTCCTAGGAGCCGCGCTGACCCCCGCCCCGGGGCTCTGGACTCGACTCCCGCCCTCCTCTGACTCCCCGGACCTCCCCCTCCTGCCCGCCCTCGGGATCGACTAGATCCCTCCCCCTCCCCGAGGATTCCGGCTAGATCCCTGCCCCTGCACCGCGGATCCTGCGCTCCCGGGCCCCGGGCCCCTAGGGATTGCCGTGTACTCCTCCTCCAGCACCCGAGCCTTAGGATCCTCCGCCTGGACCGCCTTCTGGTCCCTCGAAGCCGGCCCACGGAACCAGTGGACCCCAATCTAGTCCTGTCCCGTTGCCCCCTCCTTGCTATATCGTCCCTACTGCGGGGTTCCCTGTTCTTGGTCTCCCTCTGATCCCATCCCCTAGCTCTCCTTTTCCCGGGGATCGACTGGATCCCGGCCCCGCCCCCCGGGGCTGGGGCGATCCCCCTCCCCCGCCGGGTGAGGCGCTGCGGGCGGGGGCTGGGCCTGCGGGGCCGCGGGGGCTCAGAGGCCGCCGCCCCCTCCCGAAGGCCGCTCGCCCCCCACTCGGAGCCCTGGATGGAGGCATCACGGCCCCAGGGCTGAGCCAGGTAGGACCTCAGCCGGGCTGGTGGAGGGGGCTGTGCGGCGGTCCACTGGGGTCTCCCTCTCCTCATCTCTCTCCTTGCGCCTGGTTTCCCTCAGCCTGCTCTGTCTGCGTGTCTCCGCCTAGGGATGCTCTCGCCGTGTCTCTGCGTCTTGGTCTCTTTGTCTCTGCCTCTCTCCAGTCCATGAATGATCCTTTGAATGGGCCCACAGACCCCGTGTGTTCCCATCTCCCCCTCCCCCTCCTCCTCCCCTTCCCGGCCAAGCCATTTTCACCACTGCAGGAAGCGGGGGCCTGCGGCCTGAGCCCCCGTCCCTCAACTCTCTCCGGCTGGGCAGGAATGGAGGGAGAAGGCAGAGGGATGGGGAGAAGGAGGAGGGAGCAAGATGTGGCAGACAGAGATGGGGAGAGAAAATGGGGGAGACGGAGATGGGGAAAGAGGAGAGAGAGAGAGAAGGTTTGAGGGGGGAATTTGGGGAAGGTATTTGGAAGAGAGAGAGAGAAAGAAATGAGAAACACCAAGGAGAGAGATACAGAAGAGAAAGATGTAAAAAGACCGAGGGCGAGAGACTGAAGGCAAGAGCTGGAGCAAGCTGGAAGAGGCCCAGGAAAGATGCTCCCAGGGAGCACTACGGAGAGGAGAGAGAGGGGGGGGCCTCCAGTGGGAGGGAAGGAGGGAGCGGAGCTGGCTCCGGGAGGAGGCCAGGGGCCCAGAGTACCCTCAGGAGGAGAGGGTGACTGAGACAGATATTGTTGTGGGGAGGGGGAGGGAGCAGCAAGGCCGTGGTAGCTGAGCCCGGTCTGGCACAGGAAAAGGAGATCCTGGGGGAATCAGCCCGGAGCCACCTCCAGGTGATGGGGGGCAACGGGAGCTTTAGAGAGCCTGAAAGGCAGGGGGCATGGCTGGGTGTGTGGTAAGGATTCCTGTGTCCTCATCTCTGGAATAAATTGACACCTGCAGAGAGCCACCCGCGGGCTGGCGCCTGGCTCTGAAAACCCCGCGTCAGCAAACAGCTCTGGCGGCTGGTGGGGGGGTGGGGGGGCTTGCCAAAATGACCTGGGTGCCTGCCCCTCTGGTCTGATCTTTTCCTTTGCCTGGCCACTGCTGCCCTGAGCACCCAGGCATCACAGCAGCAACCTGGGGGTGGGGGAGCTGCAAGGGGAAGGGTAGGTGAACGGATGGGATGGGATGGGAAGAGAAGAAAGCTAAGGGTTGCCCCCAGGACATGGATCACCATGGCCTGCAAAGATGAAGAGGTGGTGGGGTCCAAGTCTGCTTGAGATTGCTGGAGAGGGATAGTCAGTAGGTGCCTGCGATGTCTCCTCAAGCCCACCTTGCCACCCCTCTCAGCCAGAAGCCTGGTCTCTAAGGCTAGGCTCCGATTGGCAAACAGGGGGCAAGAGGCAGGGCTTTTAGGGTTCTTGGTGCCCCTAATCTCCCCCTCCTCTCAACATATAAACTTCTGCCTTTATGCTAAGGTTGGGGGGAACTCTTGCATCTCGACTCATGCCTCTGCCCTTCCCTTCATGCCCTGAGTGGACCCCTAAACCAAGCCATCCCCTTTCCATCTTCCTCCAGATCCCCCCTCCAGGGTTAAAGCTGCAGCCCGTTGCCGAGGTAACATTGCGGGGCAGCATCCCGTCACCCAGCAACCGGCTGCAGGATCACGCATCTGTACCTGGATTTGCCCCTCCAGCGTCCCCTCCCTACTCTAATCCCAGCCCCAAGGCACCCCAACTTCTGAGGGAAGACATGGAGAGAGTCTGGAGAGAGAGGGGTCCCAGGCAGCACACAAATCCTTAGTGAATGGTGTGCTGAAGTGGGGATAAGGTGCTGGATTTGTGTAGTCCCAAGAAAGGCCTGAGTTTGGCCTGGGGAGGGGGTTCAGCGCCATGAAATTACAGCTCAGAAGTAATTAACTCGTATAAACAAACCTGCCACTTCCTGCTAATGAATGACTTGATATTCTTATTTTCTCTTCCTTGTCTATTTTGTTCCCTGTCAGGGAGGTGGGAACTGGGACTCCTGAGTCCCTGAGGAGAGCCTGCCTGGGAGGGATACTTCAACTGGAAGAGGGCATGCTGGGTCTGGGGAGCTGACCCTTCTCTTCTCAGGCTGGGTCCTGGACTTTAACCACATCTGGACCCCACCCCCAGCCTGGGCGCCTGCTGAGAGGAGAAGGGCTGCTGGTGGGAGTGGGGAGGTGCCAGGGGGCCTGTGGGTGGAAGAAGGGGGCAACTTGGTCTGAATTCCAAGTCACTAACCACTTGTCTCTTCTGTTTCCCCGTTCCTTTCTGTCTGCCCCGTCCAATTTCCCTTCCCCTCTTCCGCCTGTCCTCTGTATTTTTCTGTCTGTCCGTCTGTCTGTATCCTGCCGCCCTGTCCCTCTCGCTCCGTCTCCCGCAGGTCGGGCCTGCCTTCACCTTCTCCCACCTCCTTCCCCTTCCCCACCCCGTGCACCCTCCATGGAGAGAAACAGACCCCTTCTCTGTCCAGTCTAACCCAGGTCCCTCCCCAGTCCCCTCCTCCCTCCTTTCCCCCACCCCCTCCTCCCTCCTGGGGCGAGGGGGGCCTCCCTCCCTCTCCCCCCCCTTCTCTCTCTCTCCGAGGGGGGGGGTCCCGGGGAGGGAGGGGGGGTCCCCCGATCAGCATGTGGCTCCTGGCGCTGTGTCTGGTGGGGCTGGCGGGGGCTCAACGCGGGGGAGGGGGTCCCGGCGGCGGCGGCGCCCCGGGCGGCCCGGGCCTGGGCCTCGGCAGCCTCGGGGAGGAGCGCTTCCCGGTGGTGAACACGGCCTACGGGCGAGTGCGCGGTGTGCGGCGCGAGCTCAACAACGAGATCCTGGGCCCCGTCGTGCAGTTCTTGGGCGTGCCCTACGCCACGCCGCCCCTGGGCGCCCGCCGCTTCCAGCCGCCTGAGGCGCCCGCCTCGTGGCCCGGCGTGCGCAACGCCACCACCCTGCCGCCCGCCTGCCCGCAGAACCTGCACGGGGCGCTGCCCGCCATCATGCTGCCTGTGTGGTTCACCGACAACTTGGAGGCGGCCGCCACCTACGTGCAGAACCAGAGCGAGGACTGCCTGTACCTCAACCTCTACGTGCCCACCGAGGACGGTAAGGGCGGGGGCACGAAGCTGGGCACCCCGTGGACACAGCCCACAAACGCATATGCAGACCCTCAGGCACTGACACTGCTCTCAGGCTCAGAACTGGGCCTTCGTGCGGGCAGTGAGGGACGGAGTGTCCCTGCAGCCTCTACAGATCCCCCCCAAGGATTTCAAGGGTGCCCCCAGGCAGTGCCAGGCACCCATCCCACAGACAGCTGTCCCAGAAGTTCTTTGTGCCCATAGGGAGCAGTGGCAGGGATAACAGGCACTGGTCTAGGCTCACCTGCTCTCTCCAAAGAGGCACAGTCTGCCAGCTAATCTCAGCCTGGCCACGGAGGGGGAATCAGGTGATCATCCTCTACTCAACACCCACTCCATTGCCCCACCTCCCCCGCCAGACCTGGGCTTGTTCCTGGCAGAATACCCAGGTTAGCTGCATCCCCACCTCAAGGCCAATGCAGGCTCTCCCTCTACCCTGGCCAGCGAGGGCTGCCTTCCATCTATCACATCATGTCCAGAGCTCCTTGCCTGAGCTGAGTATATTGACAGTGATACCAATGCCCTTCTCTTCTCCCCTGACCCCTGTATTTCCCTAAAGGATCAGGGAGGCTTCTGGCCAAGGGCCCCTCCACTCAGCACGGCCCACCCATCTTCCCTGGGGCTCTTGAACTTCTGTTCTTAATGAACTCTTGTTCACTACAGGACTGCTCATAGCCTCTGGCATACTCCTGGACAGGTCACCGTCCATCCTCAGCACACCAAGACTAATCAGAACACCTTCCAGAGTCTGAACAGGGTACAGTAGGTGGATTCCAGCCATGGCAGCAGACCAGCCTCACAAACAGCCCCCCATGGCTCTTCTGACACCCATCTCACTGCTCCAAAGCGTGATAGCATCTTGACTCACGCCTCTGCCCTTCCAACCGCTGCCCCCACACTTCCCATAGGTGGTGTTTCCAGCACGCTTACATATAGGCCTGCTACCCAGGAGCCCCTAGTGTACCCGTCCACACCCAGCACCTCCACAGCTTGCGCTCAAGTCCCACAGCAGACTGCAAATCCCAACTACTCAACACTTAAATCATCACCCAACTGAACTATACACTGACCTTGTGCTCCAGCACCCCGCAGTCACAATTCCCAATACCTTCACATCACACACACCCCCACCACGGCTCTGAAATTGCATACCCTGTCGCACACACACCTGTGCTCCCCAGCATCCCTGGATATAGACCATGTGCCCTAAGAGCATCCACACATACACCTTATACCCCAGTAACCCTGTGCCTGTGTGCTCAGCAGGCTCCTCACAGTCCCAACGTCCCCAACACTCCCCAGTCATTGTTCCCCCGACTCCTACCGGGAAATCATCTGCACCATGCCTCAGGTAGTGAGAACACATCCGGCAACCTTGCACCCTACTCACCTAACAAGTATTCCAACACCATGCCCCCGGTACCCAAATCCCCCCAACAATCCCAGAACACCTCAGGCACCCCAACATCTATGTACCCCAACCCACCCATGTCCATCCTGAAACCTCCCAAATGAGCCATTCACCCTGTAAACCCCATCCCAGCTGTACCCCTCTTCATCTAAACCACACCTCCCAAACCCTTACACACAATGCACACAGCATCATCTACTCTAATCCCATCCAATTTTGAAGCCCCCTAGTTCCCCATAAGCCATTTATCCCAGTACATGCCACATGTTCCCCCCAGTACAACACCCCACACAGGATTGCCCTCCACACTCCTCTGCCGTCCCAGCGCGTGAGTCCTTCACCTCAGTACCTCCACGAGGATTGCCCATCGCAGCCCTCCCCACTCACACAGTCTGTACACACCTCAGGGTCCCCTTATGGGTGCTGTCTTGTCACCCCTCATGTGAAACATCCACCCAGCACTCCCCACCAGTGGACTGTCCACTCCAACACCTCCAGGCAACTGTCCAGCCCTACCCCCACACCACCCTTGCCCACACCTTCTGTATTTTTAACCACTGCTTATTGCAGACCTGCTTGGGGCCTGACACATTCAGGTGATCTCACTGAATCTTCACACCAGCTCTGGGAGGAAGAGGTTGACGCGCGCGCGCACACACACACACACACACACACCCCTCATAGTCTCATGGACTTTGTCCCCACCCCATCCTCTCACAAAGAAGAGGTGCTGTTCCCAGCGGGTCTCCATAGGGCGATCACTGCCACTTAGGAGACGCCTTCCAGAGCTTGCCTTGGCCTTGACCTATCCTTCCTGGAGCTAGTCCCCGTGCCATTGAGGAAAAACCAATCAGCCTAGGGGAACCCCCAGGCCCTGGGGCTGCAGCTCTTTCTCCCCTGACCAATCCTGTAATCTGGAAGAAGCCTGGAGCCAGTGTCTGGGCCTTTCCTTCACAATGGGCGAAACTGGTGCTCCTGGTACCTGCTGGCACCTGTGCCAGCCTGGCTCAGGGCACTGTGTTTCTCATTCCCTGTTTGTGGACTGAACCACCCCCTCAGCCATTGGGGAAAGGGGGCTTCTTGGCAGTGGAGCAGGGGCAGGGGAGGGGGTGGCTGGTGACCCTGGTGGGAAATTCACCATTTTGGGGGGAGGAGAGGAAGCCTGGGTAAGGGACAAGGTTAGGGGGAGTGCAGAGGGCTGAGCTGGAGTGGAGGGCAAGACCTGATGACCCCCTTCCCTGCTTACCACACTGGGGAGCTGGGGTGAGAAGCCAGGCCTGTGAGAGCGGATAGAGGAGAAGTGCTGGTGGTGAGGCTGGGAAGCACCCAGCTGACCTTCCCATAGCCCCCCAGTGGAGAGCAGAAGGCTCTGGGACTGAGCTGCAGGGCAGGCTGCCCCCAACCCGTCCCGCCTGCTACCCTGCAGAGTGGTCCAGAGGGAAGCAGAGTCCTTTCTGCTGCAGTCTCTCCTCCCTACAGCCTTGTGAGGGGCGGCAGGCAGGTGCTTCGCTGGCCCTGAAGGGGGCCTTCTGAGAGGTGGCCTGGGTGGCAAGCTGGCCTTGGTCTCCCAGGGGCTCTGGGTGGGCTTCCCCTCCCCTCCCATCCCACCTCTAACACTGTTTCATTTCCAGCAATTAGCAAACACATCGACAAGCCAAAACCTTTCCAGCCAAGTCGATATGTCTTAAGACAGGCCTCAGCCCACTCAGGCACCCCACCCCCCCAAAACCAGCCTTTTCTTTGGGGCATGACTTTTTCCGGGGAGGGGAACAAAATTGGGTTGTAGAAACGTTTTTCTCTTTTCTTGGTTTCTTTTTCTTGCAAACAAATTTTGCTTTTTTTGGCTTATTTTTTCTGCCTCCCCCACCCTCCCCTTTTCTGCTTTCTCTCCTCCCCTCCCCATCCACCACCTCCCCCCGACCCCCATCTTTCCCCACAAAATTGTCCTTTTTTCTCTGTTTTGTGTTCCCGGTCTTAGGTCCGCTCACAAAAAAACGTGACGAGGCGACGCTCAATCCGCCAGACACAGGTAGATTTAAAAATCCCGCTGCTGCATGTGGTTGCTTATCAGAGAACGTTCATGGCCCTGACCCTCACTAAATGTCCCCACAGCCCCCAAGGCCCCTCAGTTGTTCTCCCAACTAAAATGAAAAAGAAAAGAAAAGAAAAATTTTTAATAATTGGAAAAAAGAATTATGAAAACTTCAAACAAAATTTGAGCAATGTTGGACCCACTAGAAAACCTGCCAGAAAACCTAACCATGGTGAAAATCAGCTGAAAAATGAAAAGAAATTGGAATGTCAGAAAAAAAATCAAAAGAATTGGATAAAATGTATTGAATTTGAAAGAAATCTGGACGGTTTTGAAACTTGTGAAATGTAACATTTGAAAGAAAAACTATTTGAAATTGAAGCAAAACAACAGTTCAAAAAAATTTTTAAGTTGGCAAATTGATGACACCATTGAACATCAGAAGCCTGTCGCAATTTCCAAAACCCTGTCAGACACAGAAAACGCAAACATTGGAAGTGAATGAAAGAATTTGAAAATTTTTGAAAACAGGGCCCAATATCTTGAAGTTTCACCACAAAATTTTGAAAAAAAAAAATGCAAAGAATTTTTTTCTTTTTTTCTTTTTTTCCAAAATGGATCTTTTTTGTTTTTTCTTTTCTTGTTGAATCTGCCCCAAGAGCTTCTTGCTTTTTGGTTGTTTTTTCTTTCTTTCTTCTTTCTTGATCCTGTTTTTGTTGTTGGTTTTGAATTCTTGTTGCCCCAGCCCCTCTTCCTGCTCCTTCCCTTTCTGACCCCTCCTCCCCCCACACTGGGAGAGGGGTGGGGTGAGGATGGGAGAACTGAGGACATTTAGGACAGGACCTTGGCGGGAAGGAGATTCCCGCCTGAAAGTGCTGGAAGGTCACTTGAGGTTCAGGAACACAGGAGAGGAGAGGGCAGGATTTGGGGAGGACATAGAAAGGGTGCTGCCTACTAGGAGCTCTGGCGGAAGCAGTCAGAAGCATGGGGGCTGCAGAGGGGGTCTTAAGAGATGGGAGGCAGGAAGCCATCTGTGAGGTCCAGGGGAATGTCTTAGTGACCTGCAGGTTGACCTTCTGGCAGGAGGGACATTTCTAGCAGGATAAGGGAGGTGGGCAGAGGCGCTGGGGACCAGCTGTGGAGGCCCAGGCCTGGCTTTGGTTTGCTGAGTGTCCTGGCTAGCAGGGAGAGCCGGTATCAAGAAAGAGGAGGGCCTGTGGCCAGGGGTGACCCCAGCCCTAGCACTGTGGCTGAATTGTGGGGAGCTCCAGGGAAGGGTACTGTAACCTCAGGGACCCTGGCAAGCACTCTCAGCCTCCCATCTCCTCTGGAATTAGTCACCCTTCAGTACAATCTGGAGCGACTCAAGGGCCTCATCACATGTGGCATTGATCAGGGGCTCCTCTGGGGGCATGGCGGGAAAGAGTCCCAGTGCAGAACCCAGGGCTCAGGCCAGTTTGGGGGTGTCCAGGACTAGAGAGCTGCACCCTGGCTTCATTAAGCAGGCTCTTCCTCCTCCTGCCACAGTAATTAGGCTGGGGGTTGCCATGGTGACTAGGGAGGTGACCTAGAAAGGAATTAGGGCGGGGAGGAGACCAAGCCCCAGGGACCCTAGGCCTGGCACCCCATCACCCACAGACCAGGGACCCTAGACCTGGCACCCCTTACCCACAGACCAGGGACCCTGGGTCTGGCACCCCTCATCCACAGAATAGGGACCCTATGCCTGGTACCCCCTCACCCACAGACCAGGGACCCTAGGCCTGGCACCCCTCATCCACAGACCAGGGTACCATGTGGAGTGGAGGCCCAAGGGCTAAGTCGGAGGAGACGCCAGGACCCTCCCATCAGCTCTAGCTCCAAATTCTAGCCTCGGGAGCTTGCTCTTCGCAGGGACAGGAAGATGTTCTGGGGTGGGTGCTGGGGGTTCCCTGGATCCAGCAGATGTCCTAAGGAGGGCCACGTGCCACCCCCAGCCTCTGTGGGGTTTCTTGGAAGGTCTGCATTGGAGGAGTGCCGTGGGGCAGGCTGGCATAGGGTCAGGAGGGGCCGTCTGCCAGGGCTAGCTGGGGAGGGAGGAGGGGAATCCGGTCTTGCCCCCCAGGGATGGGAGTGACATGTCTCCTGAGCTCCGGGCCAGTCCTCAGCAGGCTTGGGAGCTGGGCAGTGCTGCTTCCGGTCTGACTGTGTCCTTGTTCCTGACCCCCGGCCCACCTGCCCACCCCCTCCCCACGCAGATATCCGTGACCCTGGGAAGAAGCCCGTGATGCTGTTTCTCCACGGCGGCTCCTACATGGAGGGCACCGGAAACATGTTCGATGGCTCAGTCCTGGCTGCCTATGGCAACGTCATTGTAGCCACGCTCAACTACCGTCTTGGGGTGCTCGGTGAGGGTGGGCAGCCAACTCTGGGGATGGGGAGAGTCTGGGAGGTGGGCCTGGTGGGCAGGGTTCCTCCACATCCAGCAGAATAGCTTATGGGCTGGACTGAACTGCCCAGAAAGGGGGCAGGGGTGCTGTGACATATCCAGGGAGCCCTCTTCTTCTTCCACTCCCAGGTTTTCTCAGCACCGGGGACCAGGCTGCAAAAGGCAACTATGGGCTCCTGGACCAGATCCAGGCCCTGCGCTGGCTCAGTGAAAACATCGCCCACTTTGGGGGCGACCCCGAGCGCATCACCATCTTTGGGTCCGGGGCAGGGGCCTCCTGCGTCAACCTTCTGATCCTCTCCCACCATTCAGAAGGTACCAGCAGTGTCCCAGCCTGCCCCACCCTTCCGACCCTGCCAGCTCCCCCTTCTTCAGGCTGGTACTCACAGCCTGGCCTGAGGTCTGCCTGTCCCACCAGGGCTGTTCCAGAAGGCCATCGCCCAGAGTGGCACTGCCATTTCCAGCTGGTCTGTCAACTACCAGCCGCTCAAGTACACGCGGCTGCTGGCAGCCAAAGTGGGCTGTGACCGAGAGGACAGCGCCGAAGCTGTGGAGTGTCTGCGTCGGAAGCCCTCCCGGGAACTGGTGGACCAGGACGTGCAGCCCGCCCGGTATGGGGTGGGAGAGGGCTGGATCCAGGCCTTCACTCTACTTGCTGGTTCCAAGGAGGCTGAGGTGACAGGTGCCCATGGGCATCCCATTTGGCAAGGAGAAATGGGCCGGGCATCATGGCTCATGCCTGTAATCCCAGCACTTTGGGAGGCTGAGGTGGGTGGATCACGAGGTGAAGAGATTGAGACCATCCTGGCCAACGTGGTGAAACCTCGTCTCTACTAGGCTGGGCGCGGTGGCTCACACCTGAGCTCAGGAGTTCAAGACGAGCCTGGGGAACAGGGTGAAACCCCGTCTCTACTAAAAATACAAAAAATTAGCCGGCCATGGCAGTGTGGGCCTGTAACCCCAGCTACTCAGGAGGCTGAGACAAGAGAATTGCTTGAACCCAGGAGGAGGAGGTTGCAGTGAGCAGAGATATCGCCCTTGCAGTCCAGCCTGGGCGACAGAGTGAGACTCCATCTCAATATAAAAAATTAGCTGGGTGATTAAGGTGATTAGAACACCTTAAGCAGTTTAAAAAAAGAAAAGAAAAGAAAAAAAATTAGCGGAGGGGGGAGGTTGTAAAAATAAACCAAAATGTTTTATCATGGTTTTTGCTTCAGCAGCTTTAGGACAAATTAAAAGTCAACTCTGGGGCCAAAAAAAAAAAAAAAAAAAAATTAGCTGGGTGTGGTGGTGTGCGCCTGTAGTCCCAGCTACTTGGGAGGCTGAGGCAGGAGAATCACTTGAACCTGGGAGGGAGGTTGCAGTGAGCCGAGAACACAGTGCACTCCAGCCTAGCGACAGAGTGAGACCCTGTTTCAAACAAAGATACACACACACACACACACACACACACACACACACACACACAAAACAAGGAGAAATGGGCTTCACGCCCCCATTAAGTGGCCTTCTCTTGCAAGCCTTCCTTTAGTAGAGGTGCCCAGAAGAGCAGGTGAGCACAGTGTGCTGTAAAGTGCTTTGGGAAGACTTCCAGAGAGGCCAGACCTCCCGAAGGACCCACTGGAGGATTTCAAGTTGGGAAAAATGGTCTTGCAGGTGGCGGGAAGCATCTTTGTGTGGGCTTAGCAGGCCACAGGCTGCGAGGAGGCCATTGAGCAGGTGGTGAGACCCTAACCCCTTCTCCCCAGCTACCACATCGCCTTTGGGCCCGTGGTGGACGGCGACGTGGTCCCCGATGACCCTGAGATCCTCATGCAGCAGGGAGAATTCCTCAACTACGACATGCTCATCGGCGTCAACCAGGGAGAGGGTCTCAAGTTCGTGGAGGACTCTGCAGAGAGTGAGGACGGTGTGTCTGCCAGCGCCTTCGACTTCACTGTCTCCAACTTTGTGGACAACCTGTATGGCTACCCAGAGGGCAAGGATGTGCTTCGGGAGACCATCAAGTTCATGTACACAGACTGGGCCGACCGGGACAATGGCGAAATGCGCCGTAAGACCCTGCTGGCGCTCTTCACCGACCACCAATGGGTGGCACCAGCTGTGGCCACCGCCAAGCTGCACGCCGACTACCAGTCTCCAGTCTACTTTTACACCTTCTACCACCACTGCCAGGCGGAGGGTCGGCCTGAGTGGGCAGATGCAGCGCATGGGGACGAACTGCCCTATGTCTTTGGTGTGCCCATGGTGGGTGCCACCGATCTCTTCCCCTGTAACTTCTCCAAGAATGACGTCATGCTCAGTGCTGTGGTCATGACCTACTGGACCAACTTCGCCAAGACTGGGTGAGGGCCAGAGGGGCTGGGCGGGGCCGGGCGGGGTGGGCGGGGCCCTGCCTCCTTCACATGGCTGCCATCCCTCTGTTAAGGCACTCTGGGCTGCCCTCTTGCTCAAGTGAAACTAACCTAGACACCTCTGTGCCAGGCATTGAGTTGAGTGTAGGAGATTCACCAGCATCAGACAGAGAGACCCCTGTCCTTTCTGGGGAGTAGGGGGCCCACTCAGTGGCTTGATGTCCGTCCCTCCCTCCTCTTTGCCTGACCCCCGACCCCCCGCCCGACCCCCGTAGGGCTCGGCATCTCTGGCTGTCTGCTTAGTTGTGCGTGTGTCTGAGTGTGTGCAAAGTTTGTCTCTCTGTTTCTTTATTTCTGTCTCTGGAAATCCATGGACAGCTCTCCTCTTCCCTCTGCTCTCTCTGGTCTGTTTACTTTTTGCTGTTTCTGGCTGCCAGCTGATTTCAGGCTGGCTGTCTCTCTCTGGCTGTCCCTCCCGTGTCTTTGACTCTGTGTCCGTCTCATTCAGTCTCAGCTTCTGCTTCTCCCTGGCTATCTCTGTGTCTGCCCCTGCCCCTCTGCCCGAATTTCTGGCTATCTCTGGCAGTCTGTCTCCATCTCTATTTGTCTCTCTGACTTTGTCTCTTGCGGTTTTTCTGTCTCTTCACATCCGTGTCTCTCTGCCTTGGTGACTTTTTCTCTGGCTTTCCTGCTCCCCCGCTGTCTGTCTGCCTCCCTGCCCACTGCCACCCACCCTTCTTCAGAGCCTTGCCCTCACTCCTCCTTTCCCTGCCCTCCTGTGCCCACAGGGACCCCAACCAGCCGGTGCCACAGGATACCAAGTTCATCCACACTAAACCCAATCGCTTTGAGGAGGTGGTGTGGAGCAAATTCAACAGCAAGGAGAAGCAGTATCTGCACATAGGCTTGAAGCCACGTGTGCGTGACAACTACCGCGCCAACAAGGTGGCCTTCTGGCTGGAGCTCGTGCCCCACCTGCACAATCTGCACACGGAGCTCTTCACCACCACCACGCGCCTGCCTCCCTACGCCACACGCTGGCCGCCTCGCCCACCCGCTGGTGCCCCGGGTACACGCCGACCCCCGCCGCCCGCCACCCTGCCGCCCGAGCCCGAGCCTGAGCCAGGCCCGAGGGCCTACGACCGCTTCCCTGGGGACTCAAGGGACTACTCCACGGAGCTAAGCGTCACCGTGGCCGTGGGTGCCTCCCTCCTCTTCCTCAACATCCTGGCCTTTGCTGCCCTCTACTACAAGCGGGACCGGCGACAGGAGCTGCGCTGCCGGCGGCTTAGCCCACCTGGCGGCTCTGGCTCTGGCGTGCCCGGTGGGGGCCCCTTGCTCCCCGCTGCGGGCCGCGAGCTGCCACCAGAGGAAGAGCTGGTGTCCCTGCAGCTGAAGCGGGGTGGTGGCATCGGGGCGGACCCTGCCGAGGCTCTGCGCCCTGCCTGCCCACCCGACTACACCCTGGCCCTGCGCCGGGCACCAGACGATGTGCCTCTCTTGGCCCCGGGGGCCCTGACCCTGCTGCCCAGTGGCCTGGGGCCACCGCCACCCCCACCGCCCCCGTCCCTTCATCCCTTTGGGCCCTTCCCCCCGCCTCCCCCCACTGCTACCAGCCACAACAACACGCTACCCCACCCCCACTCCACCACTCGGGTATAGGGGGCGGCGTGGGGAGGCCCTCCTCCCCGGCCCTCCCTGGCCCGGCCCCTCCGAAGGCAGGGAGGAGGACTTGGCGACTGGCTTTTCTCCTGTGGAGTCGTCACGCGCCGTCCAGCAGCACGAAGGTGGACATGGGACTGCTCGCTGCGACATGTGCTTTCCCACGCGGAGAAGCCCAGTCTCCTCTCTGGACCTGGACCTTTGAACAACTGGGGGGCGTTTTCTCCCCTCCATTGGGACACCCGTCTTCGGTGTGTGGAAATGTGGAAGTATTTTCCCAAGTGGAGGTGTGCTTTCTCAAGGGGGTGTGTTTTCCCATGTGCAGGGTGAGGTTTTTTTTGCCGCCCTGGACACATGTTGGCCCCCTCAAAGAATTTCTGTGGGGATTTGTACCCCAGAATCCTGTTCCCTCATGCCTTCTCCCACCTCCTACCCCCTTTCCCCTGGAGACCCTGGAAGTGGTGTGTTCACATACGGCGACCCTTGGCCACCAGACCGCAGAGGGTGGAGCCTGGGAAGCAGCGAGGATATCACAGCCCCCCTCGACCCTGCCTACCCTGCGCCCCACCCTGGCGAAGCATGTTCCCCCGCCCCCCGCACCTCCTTTTGGCACAAGTCAGATGGAAACACGTACTCCAGGGAGGCCCTGCCCTTCCACAGAGGACAGGCGCAGATTTCCTGCCCAGGGAGGGAGGAGTCCACGCATCCCAGTGCTGCCTGGAAGCTTCTTTTCCCGTGGCCCAGGACGCATTTCTGAGTGGAAACATGTTTTTGCATGTGGATGTGTGTTTCCCAGGCAGGTGGTCCCTCTCTCCCCAGCACTTCCCTGCCTCCCCCAGGCCTCAGGCCCAGCACTCAGTCCCTCCTCTCATGGCAAGTGAGCACAGACCTCTAGTTGACAGGAGCTGAGGAGGGTGTAAAACCCAGAGGGAGTCTCCCCTCCCTCCCCCAGAGATAAGAGGTTGGGGGAGGGGGCATGGCACGTGCGGCCCACAGAGGCCATGCATGTCTGACCAAAGCCCTCAGCCCTCATGGGGGCGAGGACAGCCTTTTCCCCAGGCCTCAGAGCACTGCTCAGCTGTGCCAAACCGGGTAGGTGGATTTGAGCAGAAAGACCCCCAAAATGTGCCAAGCATTTCCCAGTTCCAGGCAGGGCAGGAGAAACTAGGGGCAAGCAGGATACAGGGTGAGGGATGTGGCAGGTTGGGGGGGTCCCCTCTGTGCCCCTTCTCCTCGCTGCATCTCCCCCACCCTGCCTCAGTTCCCCGTTCCCCTTCATCTCCATCTCCCTCTTTGAAGCTGTCCCCATCTCAGCATCAGACCAGCCTTCTCCTCAGCTGACCACCCTCCTTCTCTGACCCCCGCCCCCTCCTTGGCTGAAAGAAAGGAGCCTTGAGGGGCTAAGGGGAGGCAGTGGGCAGAAAGGTCTCATCAGGCAAATTGGGGAGAATGAGGTCAGCGGTGCTGAGGAACGGATGGAGGGGGCAGTGGGGACAGAGCTTGGGCAGACACAAGCAGGAAGAATCTGAAACGTGTGAGGTGACTCCCTGGAGGGCCTTGGGTTTGAGCCTCTGGGGAAAGAATGAAGTCAGGAAGGGCTTAGGCGATGCCAGTGGACAAGGGGAGAATCCTCATCTGCTGGCATTTTGTGGGGCGTTAGTGCCAAACTTGAATGGGGGTGGGGTGCTGTCTTCCACTGACACCCAAATCCAGAATCCCTGGTCTTGAGTTCCCAGACCTTCGCCTTATGACTGTCCCTTCTCCTCCTACCTCCATCCATGGAAAATTAGTTCTTTTCTGATCCTTTCCCCTGCCTGGTCTAGCTCCTGTCCAAACAGCCATGCCCTCCAAATGCTAGAGACCTGGGCCCTGAACCCTGTAGACAGATGCCCCCAGAATTGGGGCATGGGAGGGGGGCTGGGGGACCCCATGATTCAGCCACGGACTCCAATGCCCAGCTCCTCTCCCCAGAACAATCCCGATAATCCCACATCCCTGCCCCAACCCTTTGCGGCTCTGTACACATTTTTAAACCTGGCAAAAGATGAAGAGAATATTGTAAATATAAAAGTTTAACTGTTGGTTATGCCTTCTCTGTTGTGGGGAGGGTGGTCTCTGAAGAAACAAGCCCCGGGCAAGTGATGGGGGAGGAGGGGTCCTGACCCCCAACCCTGCTTTTCAGGGACCAGCTCTGAGGCCTGAGAGGGAGGGGGAGTGGGTGAGGAGGTCTAGTTGCCATGGTAACAGGTCTGTTCGGCAAATGAACTGTCTGTGCCAAGACTGGAGCCTGGGGTTGTTCTATAATAGAAGGAGGGACAAGGGCTGATGGGGGCAGATGCCAAACAGGCCAGAGGCCCAGTGGGCTGGTTCAGGCAGCTGGCTCAGCAGAGGCCTGTGAGGTGAGAGGCATGGCCTCTGCCAAGGCCTGGGCTCAGGCGGGAGGGGCAGCCCATTGTGACCCGCTCACTCCCAGGACCCTCAGGGACAGGCAGGCAGCCAGTGGACACTGTGGGCACAGTGGGCTGGGGGCCTAAGGACCCCGGTTGCCCTAGGGACCCCATGGCTATAGCAGAGAGGCCGAGGCCCGAGTGGGCCTCATATCACAACTGCAACACCAACAACTGCCAGGACCTGGGCAACAGCGTCCTGTTGCTGCTAGGCCTCATCATCTACGTTAACATTGGCATCAATATTGTGACCGTGGTCAGGATGGGGCCAGGCAGGAGGGAACTGGTGGGATGTGGGGGCTGGGGCTGGTGGCCAGGGCCTGCCTGGGATCACTATGTCTCCCGCATCTAGCTCTGGAGCCGACTCCGTGGGGTCTTAGACCAAGTGTTCCACAATATCGTTTGTGAGAAAGGTGAGCAGGGCTGGGGGCTGAGCATAAGAGGGGCAGAAACCAGGCGCTCTAGCCTCAGCCCTGAATTAGCCCCTTCCCTTTTTGCTCTTCCCTCTCAGACACCAGAGCTGTGTAGCTGCCCTCCCCAGGCCCTGACTCTCTATGCCTTTAGGAGCTGGCCTCCCCAGTAGTCTCGCCTCTCCCCATCCACAGAAACTCCTAAGTCATCCTCACCGGAAGAGCAGACCCAGCCCTCCAAGAGGCAGAGTTCCCCTGCAGTCCATCTTCGGTGCACCACGGACCCTGTGATGATGACTGTGACCCCACCCCCCGCTCGCCGCTGTCGCCGTCGAGGCTCTCCCGCACGCTGCACTCACCACCCAGTAACTTGGGCTGCTGACACTGATGATGAGAAACCCCAACATCAGTACCCAGCCATCTGCTGCCACCACTGGGATGGCCCCAAGGACTGGAAAGGCTTCCAACCCACTCAGGGGACCTGGGTTCCCTGGACGCAGGATGCCCCAGAGCCCCCTCCCCAGACCATCCACTTCCAGCCTACCATAGAGGAAAGGCCCCTCAAAACAGACACGAGGTCCGAGCTGGGTCTAAGAGCCTATGTGTATCCTGTGAACCCCCCACCTCCCAGCCCAGAGGCTCCTGGCAACAAGAACAGTGGGGAGGGCGCAGTGCTGGAGGCAGAGGCGGCTCCACCCTCCCACCCTGGGCCCAGAATTGTCCCTGAATTTTTCGGGCGCCGCTCCTCAGGCCAAATAGCGTATGATGCCCAGGACATGAGGTGGCGGCTTTAGGAACTGACCCGGGAGGTGGAGGCCCTGTCCCGCTGCTACCCAATGCCCTCTGGATCCAGCACTGCCAAAGCAACAAGCAAGAATCGGGTGTACCGTTCCCTGACTGAGAGGTGACTGGAAAAAAATTAAAAGGAGAGAGGAGGTGATCTGTGGCGGTGTTGGGGTGTGGCTGTGAAGAGAATGCGGTCCCTGGCCACAGGGCCCTGAGCCCTGAGGACCCTCATCAACCTTTCACCCCATAGGCCTGTTCCTCTCCTCAGCCTTTTCCAGGCCCTTCTTGGTTCCAAGGCTCTCATCTGCCTCTACCTTGTTTTCTTTCTTTCTATTTTTTTTTTTTTTTTTTTGTATTTTAGTACAGATAGGGTTTTGCCACGTTGGCCAGGCTGGTCTTAAACTCCTGACCTCAGGTGATCCGCTCACCTTGGCCTCCCAAAGTGCTGGGATAACAGGCGTGAGCCACCGCACCTGCCCATGCCACTGGTTTTTGTAGAGACCAGGTTTCACCACTTTGTTCAGGTTGATCTCAAACTCCTGGGTTCAAGTGATCCGCCTGCCTAAACCTCTGAAAGTGCTGGGATTACAGATATGAGCCACTTCGTCCAGCCTGTTTCCTCCCCCACCCCTGAGACAGGGTCTTGCTCTGTCGCCCAGGCTGGAGTGCAGTGGTGCAATCATGTCTCACTGGAGCCTCAGCCTCCCGAGCTCAAGCAATCTTCCCGCCTCAGCCTCCTAAGTAGCTGGGACTACAGGCGCCACCATGCCCAGTTAATACCTTGTTTTCTTTAGTGCACAGAGAAGCCCCTAAATTCCACCCCAGGTCCCCAGGCTGTCCTGCACCAGAGGAGAGACCTCCATCTCCATGGCCTTAGCTCCTCAGAAGGCTGGTGCCTGCCAGAGTCCAGGGTTAGGCTGCAGCCAGAGGTGAGGCATGGTTCCCATGTAAGCCATGGTTTATTTGGGGAGGGATGGCTGAGAGGGCGTCCAGCCCCTCACAGTTCCCCAGTCACCCTGAACCTATTATGCCCTTGAGCAGGATTGGAGCAGAGGATGAAATATTGGGGACCTGCTCAAGAGGTACCTCACTGTAACATCACAGCTCTCTCTGACCTCACGCCTTTGATTAACCCCCCATGTCACCTGGAAGGAGACTAAGCTCAGAGAAGCTAAGTGACTTGTTCACGATTACACAGACCCTGAGGATCAAGTTCATGGTCTCAGACACCCCATCCCATTGCTGCAGAATCTACCTGGCCCACCAGAATCTACCACCCTCCTCAGTTCGCCATGTGGACTCAGAAACTCAGAAACACAGAAGCTCAGGCTTGTGTTTCTCCTAGACAATTGGGATCCATGCACATGCACACACATACCACTTGGGAACAAACAGCCACATGCACGAGCCCAGGCGGAGGAAGCTGAACTTCACCTTCCACTCTAGACACATTACTGGAATGTGAGCAGACGGACCATTTGCGAATGGCCCTACTTCTTTCATTCAACTAAAGTTACTGATCACTTTCAACTGATTCCATTCAGTGGATATATACTGAGCATCTACTATGTGTTTGGAGGCTGGATGGGAAATGCTCACTGGCCTTTATTTCTGCTGAGTGGTTCACTGTGTAAACAAATGGCTTGCAGTCTCCAGGGTGCCACTCTCACATACCCCAGTGATGCACCTGTTTCAAGTCCAACACTCTTTTTGTCACATTAACAATTACATCTATTTTGTGCTTTGTTAATTTCATGTGGTTTTTCTTTCTTTCTTTTTTTTTTTTTGGAGACAGTCTCTCTCTGTGGCCCAGGCTGGAGTGCAGTGGCATGATCTCAGCTCACTGCAACCTCTGGCTCCTGGGTTCAAGTGATTCTTCTGCCTCAGCCTCCCAAGTAGCTGGGAATACAGGCCCCTGGCACCACGCCCAGCTAATTTTTGTATTTTTAGTAGAGGCTTCGCCATGTTGGCCAGGGTGGTCTCAAACTCCTGACCTCAGGTGATCCACTTGCTTGGGATTACAGGTGTGAGCCACCACACCCAGCAGGTTTTCTTAAGGTAGCAGCTTAACCGTTTTTCACCTTGGAGTGCAGGTGGGTTGGTGGGAGTGCAGGTGGTTAGGATGGAGAAACCATGGCTGGGGTTGGTTCCTGGCAGAGGCGGCAACCTCAGTGAGGCAGACGTCAGTGTGGCGAAGGGGCTGCTGGGCCCAGGGACCAGCAACATCTAGGGCTGCAGTCTCTGCCAGGAAGAGTTGGGCAGAGATGAGAGCTAGGGGAATTATGACAGGGAAATGGGCAGAGTAGGGAGGGACTGGTACAGTTGGGTGACGCCTGAGGGGACTCTTACTATCAACTGCTTATCTAGTCACCCTAGCCACTGGCCCCAAAGTAGCCATGGGGCAGGGCACACCAACAGGCTATGTAAGTTGCCATAATGTCTGAAAAGAACAATGAAACAGGAAATACCTTATGTATGCTTCAACCCCTGTGAAGACTGTGTCATCCTGTAACTACCCTATTTTCAGCTCTGGAACCAGGTATGGGGTTAAGCAAGCCTCAAGGAGACCGAGGAACAGACTGAGATCTGGGTTATCTGGGGACCAGCTCCACCGAGTAGGAGCCTAGGGTGGAGAAGGCGGTAGAAGGGGCTGGCAAATGGATAAAAGCTGCCACCTCCACATTGTGACACTCGCTAGCTTGCCTCATTGTGACCTGGCTCCCTTACCAGCTTGTAGCTATCTCTGGGGATTGGCATGAGTGTGGTGTGGGTTGGGGCCGGGGCCAGGGGTGGGGGCGGGGGTGTGTGTGGCCCAGGTGGCCCTAGGACACCCGTCCATGGAAAACCAGCTATGGGATAACACCCTGGGGTGTTGCAATCAATACCAAGAAAGCCCCCAGGCTGCTGAGGACATCTTATTCCTGCTGCTGGGCCTTGTCGTTCTTGTCAACATTGGCATCAACGTGGCCACTATGGTCAGTGATGATTGTGGACCACCTCTAGGGGTGAAGAGGGCTGAGGGTGGGAGCCAGCTGCAGCCTGCACCTCCACCTGCACGTGCAGTCAAGACTGGGGCGGGAGCAGGGGCAGTGGTGCTGGGGTGGAGATCCTGGCCTTCACTCTCTTCCACCCTGCCCCAGATGTGGCATGGACTCCAGAACGCTTTAGACAAGTTGATTGATTGGACTCCTCAGAAAAGTAAGTGTGGCTGCTGGAGAGGGAGGGGACCCCCATCCCCACCCCTGACAATGGCCCTAGAAACCCAGGCCCCAGTGTTCCCAACCTGGAGCTCTTCTGACAATTGCCCTGGTCTCATGGACTCTTGCCTTCCCTAGATGAAGTTCAGGCCAGTGAAAGCCCCCCCAGTGGTCCCCCAGACAAGGCTCAGGACGTCCACATCCATCGCATCCTGGACCCTGTACAGGTGAAGATGGCCCCACCCACATGGCATTCCTCTTCCTCCTGCCGCCACTTCTCCAGCCTTCACAGTAGCAGTCTTCTTCGTTGTCATCGCCGCCGCCGCCGCCGCCGCCGTTGTCACCGTTGCTGCTGCAATCACCAGCAGCAGCCGCAGAACTACAGACAAATCCCCCACAGGCGCTCAGTCTTCTGTAACCCACATCGAGGCCGAAAGGTGTCAGGACTGCACCGGGTGCCCTTCTTTGATCAGAAGGACTCAGATTCCTATCTGGAGGAGGAGGACGACTTGTTCTTCCCATATCCCAAGTACCCACGTTGGGGCTGGGGTGGGTTTTATCAGAGAGCGGGCCTGCCCTCCAATGTGGGGCTATGGGGCCACCAGGGTGGAATCCTGGCCAGTCTGCCACCACCCTCTCTCTACCTGTCACCTAAGCTGCACTGCATGCCCAAGCGTGTAGAGGCCAAGTCTGAGCTGAGGCTGCAATCCTACAGGCCCCACGGTTCCCAGTCCCAACTGTGGGGCAATGTGGAGGCTGAGCAGTGGGCCTCTCCGCCACCTCCCCGCCGGCTGCCCCCTAACCCCTGTTGGGTCCCCGTGGGGCACGGCCCTTACCCCTCAGTGGGCCGGATACTGTATGACTCCCGGGATCAGCAGCGTCGTGGCATGGAGGGCTTTGATCCCCCCACTGCCTTGGTGTCCCGGAGCGCCCGGCCCCAGGCCCAGGGCTACCGGGAGCACCACTCCCCACAGTCCCACCGGCGGACCCTGCTTTGTCACGCTCATGGCCCGTCCAACCGCAGCCCCCACCCATCCACAGAACACTTAGGCTCCAGCTCCCAAGAACCCCAGGAGGTGCGGTGCCGGGCGGCCGACTGGGCTGAGGCTCTGCCCACGCGGTGTCCTCTGACTGCCTCCGCCTCCCTGACGGTCTTGGACGAGGCCTCCCACCAACGGAACCCAGCTCCAAGCTCAGTGCGGCTCCCCCATTCCTCCCAGCCGCGGCCCAAGGTCCAGGCTGCAGATCCTGCCCCACCCCCAACCACGTTCATCCCACTCAGCCGGAATCCAGGGGGCAATGCTGACTACCAGGTGTACGACAGCCTGGAGCTGAAGCGGCAGGTGCAGAAGAGCAGAGCCAGGTCCTGCTCACTGCCACCAGCTTCCACCTCCGCCTCGAGGCCCTCTCTGCACAGGACCAGGAAACTCAACTGACCAGCAGGCGAATATGGGGCACGGGGCAGGGCATGGAGAGAGAGGAATAAAGAGAAACAGAGTCCAGGAAACACTGTGATGGTCTGTGACTTGGGAGTGCCACTCCTTCGGCCAGCCTGGGTCCCTGCCCTTGGCTTCCTGAAATGAGAAGCCGGTGTCCCCTTCTTGGTGTGAGGTGCCCTTTGGCTTAGTGGCTATGCGCCTGCCAGCAGGCCCGCCTGGTCTGCACCATGCACTATGTATATCTTGCAGCAGCAGACGACAAATGACCTATCTCTGGCCACCACCCGGGTTCTCTATTCTCCCTGTTCCCAGAAAGGATCAGGTCTGGATTCCGAACTCTGTCTTAAGTGGGGCTCTTTGAGATCCACTTAGCACAGGGTACAGGACCAGGCTGAGGCTCTGGATTCCAGCCAGGCCTTCCCCAGGGCCCTGAAGTGGAGGTCTTCGCAGTCTTTGGGGTGTTCAAGGGGTGAAGGGTTCAGGATTCTGAAATGAAACTGCAAGAGTGCTGGGGCGCAGTGGCTCTCACCTATAATCCCAGCACTTTGGGAGGCCAAGGCAGGTGGATCACCTGAGGACAGGAGTTCGAGACCAGCCTGGCCAACATGGTGAAACCCTGTCTCTACTAAAAATACAAAAATTAGCCTAGTGTTGTGGTGGACGCCTGTAATCCCAGCTACTCAGGAGGCTGAGGCAGTAAATTGCTTGAACCTGGGAGGTAGAGGCTGCAGTGAGTCGAAATCACACCACTGCACTCCAGCCTGGGTGACAGAGCGAGACTCCTTCTCGAATGAAAAAAAAAAAAAAAACTGCAGGAGCGATGGAATGAGTGAGTGAGTGAATGAATCATCCAGCAGTAGGGAACGATGGAGACAGAGGAGAGGTGCACTGGCCTCCAGACCCCATGACTGTCCACACCAGGTGACTCAAACCTGGTTACCAGAGAATTCCTCATTGTGACCCTGACCACCTGCCTCATTATGACTCAGTACGACCCCCTTCCCCAACAACAGGAGTCTTGCTCCTAGTGACTATGTGAGGGCCAGGGGCCCAGGCAGTCCTGGGACCCCAGGCCATGGGTGAGCTAGCCCAGGTGTGCTCTGGTACCAACCCCAAGAAGTGCCAGGACTTAGGAGACTCAATTCTTCTTCTTCTGGGCAGCTTTATCTTGCTCAACGTGTGGATCAATGTGGTGACTCTGGTCAGGGCAGGATCTGGGTGGCAGGATTGGGGGAACCCTGGGGTCTTGAAGGGGCTGAGGTGGGAGGGCTGTCGGGATGTGGCCAGATAAGAGTTGGCCTTAGGGACAGGCGCAGTGGCTCACGCCTGCAATCCCAGCACTTTGGGAGGCCAAGGCAGCCGAATCACCTGAGGTTGGAAGTTGGAGACCAGCCTGGCTAACATGGAGAAACCCCGTCTCCACTAAAAATACAAAATTAGCTGGGCATGTTAGCACGTGCCTGTAATCCCAGCTACTCAGGAGGCTGAGGCAGGAGAATCGCTTGAACCTGGGAGGCGGAGGTTGCGGTGAGCTGAGATCGCGCCATTGCACTCCAGCCTGGGCAACAAGAGTGAAACTCCATCTCAAAAAAAAAAAAAACAGTTGGGCTTAGGGGCTCACCCTACTTCCAGACTCACCTCGCCTCCCATTTCCCTCAGCTCTGGAAGTATCTGAAGAGTTCCTTGTGGATTCTTTTCCATCATTTCTTTCCCAAAGGTGAGTGGGCCCTGGTGTGGGTTCCCAGGGATATGGGTCTGTCCCCTTTCTCCTATCCCTGTCCCGGATCTCAGTCCCTAAGGAACCTGGGCCCTGTCCCATCTCACCTCTACGTGCAGACAAGCAACCGAGCAGCAGAGGCAGCCATCCTGTATGCATTTGCTCCTCCGCGGATCCCAAGAAGCTGCACTCAAAAGTCTCTTCCCGTGTGCATCATCGCCCCGGCTTCCTGCTCAGGCACGTTAACCACCTTGACTCCTGGATACCAGACACGAAGGATGAGAAGGTTTCTAGGTGCTGCTGGATGTCACCTAAATGTGGATGTGCCAGGGCTCCCAGGGAGTCTCCATGGGGACTGTACAAGGAGGGGATGATGGGAGCTGGGGAGGCCCCTCAGGTCACAGCCTCTAAGTCTCAAGCGTCCTTGCTCTCCAGGCCAGAGACATCTTCCCAGTTCCCAAAGACGAGCAAGCTGGACATGGGTCCACGCCACTTGCCCCAAGAGAGCAAGACTAAGACCCTAGACTCTGCCCCAGCTCAGGCCCAGGTCCGTTCCCCAGCCCACACTCCTCTACACACCCCCACCCACCCCCAGACCCATTCCATGGCCCACACCTCTGTGCACACCCCTGCCTACTCCCGGACCCACTCCAAGGCCCACACCCCTGAGGGCACCCACTCCCAGGTCCTGGACACCTCTACCCAGGCCCAAGCCCATACCTCGGCCCCTGCCCCAGCTCAGACTCTGGCCCACAACCAAGCTCACACCCCAGCTCCTACCCCAACCCAGGCCCTAGCTCACACTCAAGCCCATATCTCAGCCCAGGCCCAAACTCACTCTCAGCCCCACACCACTGAGCATACACACTCCCAGGCCCACAGCCCTGAGCATACCTCAGCTCATGCCCCAGCATATAGCCCAGACTACTCTCATCCAGGCCACAGCTCAGTTCCTGTCCCAGGCTCTGACCCACCTCCTCCTGGAACTCTTGCCCCAGCCACTACTCCTGTCCTAGCTCCTACACCAGCCCCTGTCCCAGCCTCTGCCCCAGCCCCTGCCCCAGCACTGGTCACAGCCCTGACTACTACTACCATCCCTGCTCCTGTCCCTGCCCCCACCCCTGCCCCTATCATAGCTCCTACACCCTCTACCCCACCTGCCTTCAGCCATGGCCTCTCCACTGGCCATGTGGTCTATGATGCCCGCAGGGCAAAGCAGAACTTCTGCCATATGTGCAACCCCCAGGACCCTGGGTATTCCAGAAAAGACTTGGGTACCCTTTTCAGGCCCCAAGAGGGTCAGGACCTGGTGAGTTCTGGTATAGCTGAGCAAACAAAGCAATGCAGTGGGGACAGTGCCGAGCCTCCTGCAGGATCCATACTGGGCTACCTGGAGTTGGGGAATATGGAATGGAAGATCTCAGATGATGCCAAAGATAAGTACTCCCAGACCAAGACTTTCCCTTACTGCAGCTTTCATCCTTGCAGTTCTGAGAAGAACACAGACTCCCAGGCTCCAGTCTACCCCAAATTCCTTGTCTACTCCCAGGATACTGCATGTGCCAAGCCTTGCTTTCATTCTGCAACCACTGCCCAGAGCTCACTGTGCACCCTTCCTTCACCATGCACTCTTTCCCTGCCACTCGTTCCTCCCAGATCCTTTGTCCATCCTCAACCCACCAACCATCAGAAGCCCTCAACCTTAATACAAACCCCTACGGTTCTCCCAACCTCCAAAACTCTTCAGTCTAACCCCACTTGCCAAGCCCCCATCCCTTCCCCATTCACCACCATTTCCCAACCCCTGATCCAACCCCAATGCCCTGAATGTCATGAGAGTCTAGGCCTTACCCAAGATTCTGGCCTTCAAAGGACCCAATGCCCTTCAAAAGACTCCAGAGTTCCCGGGAAGCTGGACCTTACCCAAAACCTAGACCTCCACAAAAACCCAGGCCTTGCCCAAGATCCAGGCCTCCACAAGAACCCAGGTCTTGCTCAAGATCCAAGCCTACACAAATTTCCAGGCCTTTCCCAAGATTCTTATCTCTGCCAGAATCCAAGTCCTTCCCAAGACTTTGGTCTTCATAAGAATTCAGGCATTACTCAGGATTCCCACCGCCAAAAGAACACAGGTCTGACTCAGAAAGTTGGTATCCTTAGGAACTCATGTCTCATCCAACCCTCTGGCCTCCACAAGAAAACACCATTTACCCAAACTTCTGACCTTCGGAGGAGTTCAGTCTTTACACAAGACTCTGGAGTCTATAGGAATCTTGAACCAAACCAAGAGACTGTAGTCTACAAAAGTCAAGATCTCTCCCAAGCAACTGAAGACCAGAAGAACCCATGCCCTGCTAAAGATCTTGGAGGTCACAAGAATACCTGCAATGTCCAAGATCCAGGACTTGGTAGTACCCCAGGCCTTACAGAAGATTCTGGATCCCAGAAGGGTCCATACTTTGCCCAAGACTCTGAAGTCAACAGGAGCTCAGGACTTATCCAGGAATCTTGTCTCCACAAGAGCCCAGGCCTTGTCCAAACCTCTGACCTCCCAAAGTGTTCAGACCTTACCCAAGACTCAGGAAACTATAATAATCCAGGCCTTATCCAAGACGGTGGTGGCCACAAAGTTCAAGATCTCGAAGATTCCAACCTCCATAAGAGTTCCAGCCTTACCCAAGCCACTAAAGTTGAAAGAAGATTTAGCCCTCCACAAGATGTTGGAGTTTACAGGAGTTCAGAACATAGCCAAGACTCTAATCTCCACAAGCACCCAGGAATTCATCAAGATCCTGGCCTGCAGAAAGACCTAGCCCTTGCCCAAGACTCTGGCCTCCCCAAGATTTCAGGCCTTACCCAGGAATCTTGCCCCTACAAGAACTCACGCCTTATCCCAGGTCCTGGCCTCCACAAGAACCCAAGCCCTGCCCTAGGTTCTGACTCTGCTCAGCTTTTGTCCCCACTTCAGAACCCAAAGTCCACACTGTCCCTGATGAAGTCTCTTGTGTCTGAGAAGGCTGCTCAGAAGGAGGATGCACAGCATCATGTAGTCTGGGCTCCTGTCCAACTCAATCAGAACTCCTGCTCTTCCAAGGCCCAGGTGGTCTCCAATGACCTGCAGACCTTCTCAGAGGTACCTGTACTAACTGAGCTGCAGTCATCCTCCCGGAGGGCAGGCAGCCAGCATGGGGTGCACCGCCCTGTGGATACAGTTCCTTCAGGCTACCAGAACTATCGTCAGTTGTCTATGTCTCCCCAAATCAACTGGAAGTCCCACTACCCTGGACCAGGCATCCGGGCAGGACACGTGGTTTTTGATGCCAGTAAGAGACAGTTGGCAGTGGGCAAGGACAAGTGTGAAGCTCTGACCCCCAGGCGCCTTCGTCAAGAGGCACCTAGCAAGTCGGGGAAACCACCGAAGAGTGGGGATATCAGAATGTGATGAGAACCTTGGACAAAGAGGGGACAAAAGTGCATCAGGAATAAAGAGGCAAGAGAAATGTTCTGTGTTTGTTTGAGGACATCCACCCCAGCCCACCCCTGATGCTGGCCACCCACAGAGCCAATGAGGACAGGTCCCTGCTTCTCCTCCATAGCTGCATAGCTAAGCCCATTACCCTTGAGGCCCTAGAGCTGCTCTGTCCAATACACTAGCCATTAGACAAATGTGATTATTAAAATGTAAATTAGGATGGGCATGGTGGCTCACACCTGTAATCCCAGCACTTTGGGAGACTGAGATGGGCCAATCATGAGGTCAGAAGTTTGAGGCCAGCCTGGGCAACCTGGTAAAACCTCGTCTCTACTAAAAATACAAAAATTAGCCGGGCATGGTGGCACATCCCTGTAATACCAGTTACTCAGGAGACTTAGGCAGAAGACTTGTTTTAACCTGGGAGGCAGAGGTTGTGGTGAGCCAAGATCACACCACTGCACTCCAGCCTGGGCGACACAGCCAGACTCTGTCTCAAAAATAAAAAAGTAAATTAAAGTTAAACAAAATTTTAAATTCTGTTCCTCAGTCACATCTATATTCCTTGTTTTTTCTTTCTTTCTTTCTTTCTTTTTTTTTGTTGACAGAGTCTTGCTGTGTCACCCAGGCTGAAGTGCAATGGCCCAATCTCGGCTCACTGCAACCTCCACCACCTGGGTTCAAACGATTCTCCTGCCTCAACCTCCCTAGTAGCTGGGATTACATGTGTGCGCCACCACGCCCAGCTAATTTTTGTATTTTTAGTAGAGACGGGATTTCGCCACGTTGGCCAGGCTGGTCTCAAACTCCTGACCTCAAGTGATCTGCCCTCCTTGGCCTCCCAAAGTGCTGGGATTAGAGGTGTGAGCCAGGGCGCCTGGCCACATTATCTACATTTCAAGTGCTCCACAGCCACATGTGGCTAGTAGCTACTGTATCAGACAGGACCAACTCAGGACATTGCCATCGTCACAGAAAATTATATTGGAGAGCAATGCTTTAAAGTTTAGAGGAACTATTCCTTGTCACCCATTCTTTTTTCTTTTCTTTATGAGACAGGATTTCACTCTTGTTGCCCAGGATAGAGTACAGTGGTGCAATCTCGGCTCACTGCAACCTCCGCCTCCTGGGTTCAAATGATTCTCCTGCCTCTGCCTCCTGAGGAGCTGGGATTATAGGTGTGCGCCACTATGTCTGGCTAATTTTTTGTATATATATATATATTTTTTTAATAGAGATGGAGTTTCACCACATTGGCCAAGCTGGTCTCAAACTCCTGACCTCAGATGATCCGCCCACCTCGGCCTCCCAAAGTGCTGGGATTATAGGCATGAGCCACCCCGGCCGGCCCTTGTCACCCATTCTTAACATCTTCAAAGCTCCCGCAGAGTCCAGAGAATTTAGTTCTTTTTAGAGTGCCTCGGAAGCCACCCTCTGGGGAGGAGATGAGATGCAGGGATGCCCAATGCCTGGTTATTCCAGACTGTGAGAAAGATCCCAGTCTCCAGTTCTCTTGATCTGGCCTCTTGCGTCACAGCCAGATGTGTGTGTATGGGAACTACCTCGGCAGTTCTGGGCTGTTTTGGTGCTCTCAGTTCTCCCAGGGATCCCAGCCCTGGTTGCTGAGGGAGAGAAGCTCTCTGTCAGTGACTAGGAACCTCTGACGTCTGGGCTTCCCAAATTGATCTCTAGAGTTGGGGAGTCTCTTCCTTTGCAGTCCTCTAATTTTCCTAGGTGTTCCTCCTTAAGTCTCTTATCCATGGACTTAGGCCTATGCCATCCTGGAGACAGACCAAGGCCAGAAGGAATGTAAGAAGTCCTGGCCCAGGCTAGGTGAGGTGGCTCATGCCTGTAATCCCAGCACTTTGGGAGGCCAAGGCGGGCAGATCATCTGAGGTCGGAGTTCGAGACCAGCCTGACCAACATGGTGAAACCCAGTCTCTACTAAAAATACAAAAATTAGCTGGGTGTGGTAGTGGGCGCCTGTAATCCTAGCTACTTGGGAAGCTGAGGCAAGAGAATCGCTTGAATTCGGAGGTGGAGATTGCAGTGAGCTGAGATCGCAGTGAGCTGAGATCGCGCCATTGCACTACAGCCTAGGCAAAAAGAACAAAACTCAGTCTCGAAAAAAAAAAAAAAAAATTCTGGCCCAGTGATGGGTTAGTCTGACCTGTGGGCCTGCCCCTGGTTTCCTATCTTTCTATCCAGTTGTCCTGGCTCCTGGTCCATTGGTGGTTTCCAGGTGTGTTCTGCTCCTTGATAGCATGAGCTACTTAAAGCAATTTCCTGCTCTTGATAATTTTCCATTGCCTTGCCCCAGCCTAGCAGGGAGTTTCTTCTGGACTTGATTTTCAGCCCTGATAACTCTTCTGTGTACACATACAAACTCTGAGATCCCAAAGTGTTTTCCCTGCCATGACTCAGGTAGCAGTAACCTGAAGTGAGCATCACTAACATGTATGTCTCCTCTATGAGTCCAACATCCATTTCGGAGTCACCATCTGTGTGCTCCTGCCTAACACTGCCACCTCTGGGATTCCAAGATGCTGCCCCCACCACCCAGCCAGGGAACCCTTTTCCAGCACCTCCCTATCTCAGCTCTGACCTTGGACATGTCATATGCCACCTTTCTAGGCAGTACTCTGCTCATCCCCAAAATGAGGAAGTTATAGTTGCATGGAAGAATTCTCAGATATAAGTGAGCAGCGCTCCTGTATCACACAGAGATGCAGGGGCCCCAATCTCTCCCCAGGTCTTAGGGTGTGTCCCTCTTTACTTTTTTTTTGAAATGGAGTCTCGCTCTGTCACCCAGGCTGGAATGCAGTGGCGTGATCTCAGCTTACTGCAACCTTTGCTTCCCGGGTTCAGGCGATTCTTCTGCCTCAACCTCCCAAGTAGCTGGGACTACAGGCGCATATCACCACGCGAGGCTAATTGTGTGTGTGTGTGTGTGTGTGTGTGTGTGTGTGTGTGTGTGTGTGTGTGTTTCTTTTTTTGTCTTTTTCCTTTTTTTTTTTTAATTGTTGTTTTTTGTGAGGCTAATTTTTAAATTATTGGTAGAGACAGGGTTTCACTATAAAGGCCAGGCTGATCTCAAACTCCTAACCTCATGATCTGCCCACCTCGGCCTCCCAAAGTGCTGGGATTACAGGAGTGAGCCGCTGCGCCCAGCACTTTTTTCTCTTTTTTTTTTTGAGACGGAGTTTCGCTCTTGTCGCCCAGGCTAAATTGCAATGGTATGATCTCAGGTCACCACAATCTCCACCTCCTGGGTTCAAGTGATTCTCCTGCCTCAGCCTCCTGAGTAGCTGGGATTACAAGCGCCGCCACTACACCCGGATAATATTTGTATTTTTGTAGATACGGGGTTTCGCCACGTTGGCCAGACTGGTCTTGAACTCCTGATCTCAGGTGATCCACCTGCGTCAATCTCCCAAAGTGCTGGGATTACAGGCGTGAGCCACCGCGCCCGGCCCGTCCCTCATTAATGTTTGTGACTCAGATCCATCCTATTACCCGTCTCAAACCTCAAGGAATGTTTGAGTGGAGTTGTCATGGGCATGAAAAGAGACAGAATAGTCAGTCTCCAGAGGAACTACAACTTCCATCAGGCACTACTTCGGCGGAACGGGAAACGATGTGGGGCAACGGCTCCTACGCCCTAGTAGCGCGGGAAACTACAACTCCCAGGATAACGCGAGATCGCAGCAGAACGAAAAGAGTGACTGAACTCTGACTGGCGACCCGACCCTGCCGAAACCACCCCGACAGCCTCCAGAAAGGGGCGTGGCCGAAAATGTAGGGGCGTGGCCACATGAACATCAGGAAGAAGTAACCTGTTGAATCTATTTCTCCTCCCCACTCTTACTGCTTTTTCCCATAAGGGAGAAGCCGCAGACCAATGAACCTCTTCAAAAAAAGAGGTAAAGGGAGGTAGACAAGAGGCTGCGGCGGAGACTCTTGTCTCCGTAGGAGGCGCCAACAGTTACTTTTTACCTGCTGAGTCCGGTGAACCACTTCATGGGGGCGGGGACCTGCATATGAGAAAAGGGCCAGGATAGAGGAGGTATTTATTTGTTCATTTTGAGAATTAAATTTAGAACCCATAATCTACAGACCCATTTGTAGACTGTGTCTGGGGCACTCGCTCGGCCTCAAAAGGAGGAAAGAACGAGGGCGACTTTTTGGCAGCAAAGGAAAGGCCCGTCTCCGCTACCTGCCTTCCGTGTTTTCCTTAGCCTAAAGCGATAGAACCAAATGGCTTCCGTGGTCTGGGGAAGTGCCCCCTGGTGGGGCCCGCCGCCCCCGGCCCCAGCTCGGCCGCTCACGGACATTGACTTCTGCTCCGGGGCGCAGTTGCAGGAATTGACCCAGCTGATCCAGGAGCTGGGTGTACAGGAGAGCTGGAGTGACGGGCCCAAGCCGGGAGCCGATCTCCTCCGGGCCAAGGACTTCGTCTTCTCTTTGCTTGGTAAGTCACCCTACTTGCCTTTGGGAACTCACAGCTCTCAGCCTCGCCACCACCCAGCCCCGGCTTGGGGCGACGCCCTCATGTTCCCTTCACTTTTTTCAGGTCTCGTTCATCGTCGGGACCCTCGCCTTCCTCCCCAGGCAGAGCTCTTGCTGCTTCGTGGTGGGATTCGCGAGGGCTCCCTGGATCTGGGGCATGCACCCTTGGGTCCCTACGCCCGGGGACCTCACTACGATGCCGGCTTCACACTCCTAGTGCCCCTGTTTTCGCTGGACGGCACTGAACTGCAACTGGACCTGGAATCTGGTTACACACAGGTCCGCCTCCCAGAACTGGTATGCGGAACCCCCATCCGGGAGATGTGGCAGGATTGCTTAGGACCCCCAGTCCCAGGAGGATGTGATTCGATCCACCGAACCGAGAGCAAAGAAAGTCCCAAGGACTGGCAAAGCTCTGTAGACCAGCGGCACAGCCACATCACTGAGCACGAGGCGCCAGTGTCTTTGGAAAAGTCACCTAGTGACGTTTCAGCATCCGAGCCTCCACAGCATGACGTCATCGACCTTGGCTCCACCGCACCTTTGAAAACACCGAGTAGTGACGTCACCAAGGCAGCCGTCGAAAGCCCAGTCCCAAAGCCGTCGGACGCTCGGGACGCATGGCCCACATTATGCCCCGCCCAGGTGGCTGCCTGGTTCTTTGCTACGCTGGCGGCAGTCGCCGAGTCTCTGATCCCGGTCCCCTGTGCTCCACGTCTGGTGCATGCAGCTCGCCACGCAGGTTTCACCACCATCCTCCTGGCTACCCCTGAGCCCCCTCGCCGCCTCCTGCTCTTCGACCTGATCCCAGTGGTGTCCGTGGCCGGCTGGCCCGAGGGGGCTCGGAGCCACTCTTGGGCTGGCCCACTGGCCTCTGCGTCGGCTTCCTTCTACCTGGTGCCGGGTGGCGGCACCGAGCGGCCATGCTTCTCCGCCTGGCAGCTCTGTTTCGCCCGCCAGGAGCTGGCGCTCAAAGCGCGCATACCAGCGCCGCTGCTGCAGGCGCACGCGGCGGCCCAGGCGCTACTGCGCCCGCTGGTGGCCGGGACCCGGGCGGCGGCGCCCTACCTCCTGCGGACGCTGCTGTACTGGGCGTGCGAGCGGCTGCCTGCGCTCTACCTGGCGCGGCCGGAAAATGCAGGCGCCTGCTGCCTCGGGCTGCTGGACGAGCTTGGCCGAGTGCTCGAGGCTGGAACGTTGCCTCACTATTTTCTGAGCGGCCGAGAGCTCCGTACAGGGGACGGCTCCGCTGAGCTGCTCGGGGCGTTGGCCCGGCTCCGCGGGGACCCTGCCAGGGCCCTCCGCGCCGCGGTGGAGGAGGCCAAGGTGGCCCGCAAGGGGGGCGGTTTGGCGGGCGTGGGGGGCGGGGTCCATTAAAGACGCTGCTCCTACTAGTGGAAGTGCCTCCGTGGGCGAGGGGGACCTGGGGGGTACCGCTGGCCCCTTGCCTGGGGGGCTGACTGAGTGCCCTGGGCCTGAAGTGCCCTTCTGGAAGGCCTCTTCAATGGTTCCTCCTTTACGCCCCCAGCCCGCCCCCGGCACGGGTCGCCACGTTCCAGCCTCACTACTCTCCACATCTGCAGCCAGCACTCTTCCCGGGGTCAGCTTCCAGAAACCGTCTCTCCCCAGTTCTTTTGGTCATTTCTCTTAGGGGCCAATAGAAATGGGAGGAACATATTTGCTGACCAAATGGGGAAAGGAGTTATGGAGACCAGGAGCAGATCAATTTGGCTCATACAAAGGCAGAGATATTAAGGAGGCCGGATTTTGCCCGAGGCTGGATCTCACCACTACCCCTCCTCCATCTCTCCAGTTCTTCCCCTACTTTCCTCGTGCGGTTCTGTCCTCACTGACATCCCGGCCAGTAGGGTCCCTCTCCATTCTCCTGGCGTTCGCCATTCCATCTCCCTAAAGCCCAACCTCTCCTTCCCACCCAGGGTTGTGTTCCGGAGGTCCTCTTATCCCTCCGCTTCTGAAGCCTGAGGTGTGCGGCCTTGCCTCGGCTTTGCGTGCTTGTAAGACACAGTCCCCACTCTGCTCCTCCAAGGAACCCTGGGGTTCCTCCAGCACGGCTTCACCCTCCTATTTCCCCGCGTCTCCGCCCCCTGCCCCGCCCCCGGGCCGGCTCTCCGAGGAGGGGGAACTGCGGTCGCCGCCACCGCCTCAGCTTCCCACAGCCGCTGCCGCCGCTGCCGCCGCTGCCGCCGCTCTGCCTGGTCCAGCCACCGGCCCAGTGCCCTGACTTCGCCGGACCGGGGAGCTCTGCAGAGACACCCTCACTCCTTCTTGAGGGTCCGGGACGCCTAGCCGGGCGTGGGGGGAAGCTCCGTTTGCGGGGGACAGGGAGGGAGGAGCCTGGAGCCGAAGCCAGCGCCACCCGCCGCCGGATCAACAGGACAGGACAGGTTGAGGGGTGTCGGGGAAAGGAAGAGGGGGTGCTATAGGCAATCCCGGAGAGGACGAGGAAGCCCTGTCGCGGGAAGCTCTGATCCGCTCTGACTTGTAGGGGGCCTGTTCATATCTGGGGACTGGTGACAACGTGGGTGCACTCCTCTCTTGGGGGGCTGGTTAGATTGGAGGGTGTGCGATCTAAACTGCACCAGCTGTCCCCAATAAAATTTAAGGGGCAGCCAGGGGGTAGAAAAACATAACACGGATGTGCCTCATTTTGAGGTGGCAGAAGACACCTCAAACTACCTGGTGTATCCACTAGGAAGGGTGGGTTTGGAGGTGACTTCAAAAGGAGTGGAGGGTGTGAAGGTGAAGAAAGGGTCTTGGCCGCTAGAATTCTAGGCTACTAGACATGGGGGGACTTGGTGAAAAAGGTATCCAGCCAGAGGGTCTGGGAGCCTCGTCTTACTGAACCTGGGCAAACTGGATATTCTGAGATATTTTGGGGGGATTTCAGTGAAAAAAGTGGGGGATCCCCTCCGCGTAGAGTGTAGCAAGGGAAAAAACACCAAGGCTGGTTCCTTCCTGACATTGGCAGTGCCCCAGTAGGGTTAGGGTGAGCGATATCCCCAAAGCTAAAGTCCCACACCCTGTAGATTACAAGAGTGGATTTGGTAGGAGTGTGCCCCAAAATACAGTGGAAAGGTGTCTGGAGATATTTAAACCACGCCTTGGAAATTTTGAGGGGCTTGGCTTTGGGTTAGGTGAAGTGGGGACAGACACTGGAGAGAAGGGAAAGGGGACGTTTTCAATACAAAACTCGAGGGTGGGATCAACTGAGGAGTGCTTAGGCTGCTGGATCTGGTGAGCTAGCACTGGGCCCACGGGTGGAAGCTGGCTGCTGTGGAGAGGGGAACCTGGAGGTAGTCTGGGGCTTCTCCTCAGGTCCTGTGCGTGGGGCAGCAAGCAGGGACCTGAGCGTCAAGAGCATGCCCTAGTGAGCGGGCTCCTCCGGGGGAGCCCAGCGCGCTCCGGGAGCCGGCCCGGTTTGGGGGGTGTCTTCTCCCGGGGCGCCATGGCGGCGCTGGCCAGTAGCTTGATCCGGCAGAAGCGGGAGGTCCGCGAGCCCGGGGGCAGCCGGCCGGTGTCGGCTCAGCGGCGCGTGTGTCCCCGCGGCACCAAGTCCCTTTGCCAGAAGCAGCTCCTCATCCTGCTGTCCAAGGTGCGACTGTGCGGGGGGCGGCCCACGCGGCCGGACCGCGGCCCGGGTGAGTGCGGCTGGGGCGGGGTCTCCCAGCCAGATGTTTCTCTGCCTGGGAGGTTGAGGCCAGGGACTCTGAAGAATAGGGCCCGGCTGAGGGGCTCCCCGAAAGTGGAAGGGGGTGGGCCAGGACCACAAAGTACCTGCCGACTGTGCCTCAGTTTCCCCTTCTTTTTTGTCCATAACCTGGAGTCTCCTTATTTTTGAGGTCAAGGGGAAGGCTTGAGGGGCAAGTCTGGCGCCCCGAAAGCCTCACAGTTCCTGCTGGTCCCCCCTCCCCAACACAGCAGTCCCCACCCCCACCGTCCTCCGCCTACGTGCCGGTTCTCGCGATTCTTTCAATCTGGAGCAGAGGGGCCTGGGGGGTTCCAGATGCCTGGGTCACCCCAAGGGTTTCTGCAGCTTCAGCCGCGCCCCCCACCCCCGTGGCCCGCCCACCCCGGTTCTCCCGCTCCTCCACGCCTGGGCTTGGTTCCTCCTGGTCGAGCTCTCCTGGCTCCGAGCCAATCTCCCCAGCTCTCCCTCGGGTGTCCTTGCAGCTACCTCGCCAGCCAGCCCTCTATGCGCCCTCCTCCCGTGACCTGCGCTTCAAGAACGGAGCTGGGCACCCA
Source organism: Cheracebus regulus (assembly GCA_963574635.1). Classification (NCBI taxonomy): domain Eukaryota; kingdom Metazoa; phylum Chordata; class Mammalia; order Primates; family Pitheciidae; genus Cheracebus; species Cheracebus regulus. Next base: position 195,090 of record CAUYQU010075056.1, read on the forward strand.
CTCCCATCACCCCCGCGCCACTCCGAAATCGGGTCCCGTAGGCTCAGGGGACCCTATGCTGGGTGGAACTCAGACACAGTTCACGGCTAGAGGTGGGCGCCGAGTCTTGGGGGTCGTACCACCTACAAGGGGGGATAGGAAAGTCGTCAGAGAGCAAGCGATGGGGGAGGAGAGTTGTGAGAGTTTCAGTGTGGTCCCCGTCCAGGTACGACAGTCAGGGAGTCCCTCTGGCCCTGCTCCCACCCGCTTCCAACTCCCCTAAGGACAGCTCCCTCACGCCCTCCTCCCTGCGCCACCAGCTGCCCGTAGTGGTACAGTCCGCAGCCCACCCTTTGAGTGGGACCGGGCCCCCACGTGACTCAGCCTGCCTCTCCATCTCAGCCCCCACCCCCCATATCCTTGGTAAGGTTCCCCTACCCCAGGCGGGTTACCTGGCCGAAAGGGAGAGGCTGAGCCTCAGGGAGAACTGGGCCCCCGTGAGCCAGCAGACTGACAGACAGACAGACAGATGGGTCAGTGTCAGACAGTCCGGCTGTGGGCCAAGGCAAGGCTCTCGCCAAGCTAGCGGCAGCCGCAGCAGGTGCTGAGTCAGCGTCAGGCCCAGTCCCACCCCTACTCCTGAGGGAAAGCCCCTACCCTGTGGTAAACTTGCTGCTGCCACTGCCCCCCACCTTCGCGAACACACTGCTCCTTCAGTGCCCCTGGGGTCTCCCTCTGTCCCCTGCCTATTGATATCTCTCTCCTCTTCCTCCTCCCTCTCCCCTCCCCGCTTCTTGTTGAGCTGTAGGGTAGGAATTAAGCCATTTAAATACATTTCGATAAATTAATCTGAAAGCTCCTGCTTATAGGAAACAGAAGGGACCCACACCAGCTTTCCCAGGAGTTAAAGAGAGGTGGGAGAGAGCGTGCTTGGAGGGTAAGAGGGCTGGGGCCCTGGGACCCTCTTCCTTCCTTTCATTCTCCTTTCTTCCCTCTGATCCTGCCAAGTGTAGGAATGTTGCTGGGAACAGAGATGTCATTTTCAAAGATGAATGTCTCTCTCTCCAGAGCCTCAGCTCAAAGGCATCGTCACCAAACTGTTCTGCCGCCAGGGTTTCTACCTCCAGGCAAATCCCGACGGGAGCATCCAGGGCACCCCAGAGGATACCAGCTCCTTCAGTGAGAGGGGAAGCCGGCCACTGGGTGGGAAGGGGGAGAATGGGGACAGCAGATGACACTCCTGTTCCCCTTTCAACTTCTGTTGCCACTGTTCTGTCTTCCCAACCCCTAAGGGAAAAAGGGGAGCTGTGATGAGGGGAGCTCAGGTGAGGGTCAGAGGCCTTGGTACTGATGCTCCCTCTCTCTACCCCCCAGCCCACTTCAACCTGATCCCTGTGGGGCTCCGTGTGGTCACCATCCAGAGTGCCAAGCTGGGTCACTACATGGCCATGAACGCTGAGGGACTACTCTACAGTTCGGTGAGGCAATGAGGCTGAGTGGCTGGGGAATACTGGGGACTCCCCTTCCTCAATTTGTCCCTTGAGGGAAGGACATTTTGCAGCCTGGGACTCCACCTTCCAGCTTTTCCTGATGGGCTATCATCACTGCTCATTCCAGAACAGCTTCTCTACGGTCTCTCCCATCCCCACTCCTTACACCCCCACAACACAGCCCCAGGCTCTTTGAATGTCCAACTCTTTCTTCCTTTCAGAGCTCCTACTTCTCATCCAACCTCCTCCAGACTTTGTTATTACTCACTTCCCTAGAGTCATCCAGGATAGGGGTTAGTGAGAGGCTGGGGGTACAGTGGAGAGAAGGAATCTTATTCCAAGACCCCTAAAAGTCTAGTTCTTTTGTTTTTTTTAATAGTGACAGGGTCTTGCTATGTTGGCCAGGCTGGTCTCGAACTGCTGACCTCAGGTGATCTACCCGCCTCAGCCTCCCAAAGTGCTGGGATTACAGGCTTGAGCCATGGTGCCCAGCCCAGAGCCTAGTTCTTAACCTCAGGGGCCCACCAGGCCTCTTCCTTGTCCTTCCTTTGCTCCCAGGTCCTATGTGGACTCAGAAGTTGTCCTCCCCCTCCTCCCAAAAAACAAATGGATTACATCCTGCCTTGTGCATTCCACGGGCTCCCTTCTGCCCAGTGATGTGTCTTTTTGTTTCTCTGTCTTTGTGTGCCTTTCTGGGTCTTTGTCTCCTTAGCCACATTTCACAGCTGAGTGTCGCTTTAAGGAGTGTGTCTTTGAGAATTACTACGTGCTGTACGCCTCTGCTCTCTACCGCCAGCGTCGTTCTGGCCGGGCCTGGTACCTCGGCCTGGACAAGGAGGGCCGGGTCATGAAGGGAAACCGAGTTAAGAAGACCAAGGCAGCCGCCCACTTTCTGCCCAAGCTCCTGGAGGGTGGGTATAGATTCAAGAAAATGTAGGCCACAACAGAGGGTGTTGACCTTGACATGGACATTTAGGGTCAGACCGCTCAGGCTACAAGTGATAAGAGGACCCTGTGATGGCAGATCAAGCCAGGAAGGCTTTGCCCTTTGGGGGCTTGGGGCGCTCTCCTGTGGGTTGGGGTTCTGGGAGGGCGAGTGTATGGGAAGGGAGCCCTTTCAGAGTGCTGGTTCTGCCTGGGTCCCTCTGTGCCTAACTCTCCTTCCCTGATCCTCTCTTTCTCCCCTTCACAGTGGCCATGTACCGGGAGCCTTCTCTCCACAGTGTCCCCGAGACCTCCCCTTCCAGTGCCCCTGCTCCCTGAAATATAGTCCCTGGACTGGAGGTTCCCTGCACTCCCAGTGATCCAGCCACCACCACAGCCTATCTCCCAGTCCTGCTCCACACCTGCTGCCGCACACATGCCCGGAGCAGCCAGGTCTCACGAGCTGCTCCACCCTGAGGGAGCCTAGGAGCGAGCTGTGACTTCCGGGGCTGCTGAGACCCTTAGATCCTTTGGCCTAGGAGGGAGTCAGAGAGGGGGATGTCTGAAGATGGTCCTGGCTGATCACTTCTTTCTTTCCGCACTCACACAACCCCCATGCCTTTTCCTGAGATGGCGCTGGGAGTTCCCAAACGGACAGCCAGGGTGTAAACACTCCCCACCCCTGCTCAGCCAGTTCCTGGACTCCTGTGCCCCTTTTCATTGCTACTGAGCCATTTATAGATTCACTGGAGTTCAGGATTCATGTGTCCTTCTTTCCCTCCTCTACCTTCTACCTTGGTCTGGACACGTTCTGGAACACCAGACACCCTAGCCAGGGCCACTGCTGTACTAGGGCCTGTGCTGGAACCCAGGCATGCTGCCAGGCTTTGCTCTGGATCCATCAGGTGTCTGCCCTTGACTTGGATGGACCCCTGGATTCCAAGTAGAAAGTGGCTAGATTTGAGCTTTGTCTAGCTGTTGGCTTTGGCCTGAACTGGAACCAGTCTCAGATGACCACAGGTTTAACCTTCTTATCCCAGAGACACCCAATTCTACAGCATTATGGAGCCATACTTCCTCCTGAATCCCAGCTCTAAAACATAGACCATGACTCCCAGCCCTTTTACCCAGGATAGAACTGGGGCCTGGATAGCCATATTATTGTTCTAAGTAAGTTCTAGCCCCACCCTCCCACCTTCTTGAGTGATTACCTATTATGGATGAGTTCTGGAAAAGACCCAGCTATGATTCATAAAAACAGTTCTGGATGAATCAAGAACCACTTCTTGTTTTTCCTAGATAATTCTCTAAAAATATGATTCTTCCATATAGAATGCTAACCTTATTTTTACATGCAGTTTCTAGCTCCTTCAACCCAGCTGAGGTCGTGCCAGGGAGACAGAGTCTGGAGAAGGGCAGCGGAATTTTGGAAGGATCCCTGGCTCATAGTAGGGAAGCTGGGATGGGGAAGGGGTCAACATTATGGCATGATTGAACCTACATCTGTGTTGGGTGGACATGAATACTTAGCTAACTCAGCAGGAATCCCTTCCAGGACCCTTTAAAGCTGAGGTCTTTAGAGTAATGCGTCCTGAATAAAAAGGACAAATGGATGCAGCCTTGACCCTCCCAGTGAGGAGACCCCGATTCAGCAGTAAGTTTCACCCTTCTCCCCTACAGGTCAGGCCAAGGAGGGTGAAGGCCTCTTGCACTCCAGACCTCATATGCCCCGACAGCTTCTAATTGAATAGAACTTGCTTTACCTTACAGCTTAGAACCTCAGCTGGGTTTTAGGTACCCAAAAAGGGCCTGTCTAAAATTTTTGGAAAAACGTGGCGCGCTAGGGGCAGCCTGGAAAAGACCGGGAACCTGCTAGTGATCTAGGAGGGAGACTTCCATAGCTTAAGACTTGGGTAGGGTACGCTGTGGAGGCCCTAAGGGAGGAATTAGGGCTTCAAGGCAGGTCACTCTTCCTTAGGCTGTTCTACTTCTGGCTTGTTGCAAGAGGACTAGACGGCCCCTCACCCACACAAATCTCCACTCAGGCTCTACCCAACTCCTGGCACTGCTCCCAGGGGATCGGGTCTCCACTCCATGCTTTCTCAATTAAAGACGATTTATACAACGGAAGTGCTGTCTGTCATCTGTTGGTGGCAGGTTTGGCAGTTGCCGGAGACAGGATCAAGTCCCCGGGGCGGGGCGGGTGGGCTGGCGGCAACCCCCAGCAACAGGTGCACATTCCCGTGCTCCTCGTCACTTCCCCTGTGCTGGCGGTCCCAGCGGCTCTCCGAGCCAACTCACTGAACGAACCGTCAGGCTATGACCCCAGGGGCTCTGCTGATGCTGCTGGGGGCGCTGGGGGCGCCACTCGCCCCAGGTAGGTGTAGACCCCGAAGGGACAGTGACGGGGCCATCGGTCGTGGCCAGGCACCAGAGCTGCACTTAGTCTCTCCTCCCCCAGGCGTCTGCGGCTCGGAGGCGGAGGGCCGACTCCGGGAGAAACTTTTCTCCGGCTATGATAGCTCCGTGCGGCCAGCGCGGGAGGTGGGAGACCGTGTCGGGGTCAGCATTGGTCTTATCCTGGCGCAACTCATCAGCCTGGTGAGGGCGCGCGGGGGTGGAGGTCAGAACAGCGGACCGGCCGGGGGAGTGGCTTTAGGACAGGCAGGACCCGGGACAGGCTGGGGGCAGGGCCTGGGACGAGACCAGGCTGAGATGGACCAGCCTTTAGTGAAGATTGGGTCGAAATCGGACAAATGGACAAGCTCTGGCCGTGGCTGGTGGACGGACCTGGAGTAGAGCTGGATAGGGTGATGGGCGGACCTGTGAGCGGACCTTAAAGCGGAGCTGGGGCAGAAGCAGGGGCTAGGGGACGGACCTCGAGGCGGGGCCCCATGGGTCCTGAGCGCCCAGGGTGGGGCGGAGCTCGGTGCTCAGTGGCGGCAAGTGGGTGGAGGTTCGGGGCTGGGTGGATTATGAGCTGTGGGCAGGGCCCAGGACCGAGCTAGGCGGAGGGCTAGGCAGGCGCGGGTCTGGTAGGTTGATAGGTTGGAAGGGGAAAAGGAAGGAAGGGGTGTTTCTGAGACAGAGGCAGGGAGACTCTGAGACTAATACGGCTTCTGGGAGGTGGGACTTGGACCCAAGAGGCACAAGAGGGTGGGGCTCAGAAAACTGGGGCGAGGTTCCCGGGAGAGCTTGGCCCGCCAGGCCCTCTCATTTCTCTCCACCCTACTTCACCTTTACCCCTTAAATTTTTTCCTTCCAGAACGAGAAGGATGAAGAGATGAGCACAAAGGTGTACTTAGACCTGGTATGGAGACCCTGTGGGGTGGGAAAGGGCTTCCCGCTGCCTTAACAATTTCCTTGAATATCCAGCCCAGTAAGATATTTTTTACATCATGACCTTAGATAACACGTTTATAACTGAAGCAAAAGCTCAAGGAAACAACACCTAACTTTACTGCAGAAGTTGCACCCCATGCATTTTAATTCTAATTGTGTGTGTGTATGAGACGCGGTCTCACTATGTTGCCCAGGCTGGTCTTGAACGCGGGGACTCGAGCCATCCACCAGCCACTGGGGGAATCTCCCAAAGTTCTGAGATTACAGGCTTGAGCCACTGCACCTGGCCCATTCTAATTTTTAAAACGCTGGTTTGGGGCCACTAATTTGATTCCTCATCCACTAAAGGGTAGTGAACTGCAGTTTGAAAACTACAGTTTGAAAACCGTTTTAGAGGCTAGCTAGTGCAGCCTCCTCATTTTACAGAGTAAAAAATTTGAAACCCAGTGCAGGGGAAGGGAAATTAGCTGATGTGGATCCCAGCGAGTGGAGGAGAAGCCAGAGCCAGAACCGTGCCCCCGCGACCCACAGTTTATGCCGGCCCTTCTCCCCTTCCTTGCTCTACCTTCCTGGGCTTCCTTTGGAAATCCCAAGTCCCCTCCCGGCCTCCAACCCGGGACAGCCCTTCAGCCCTTCAGCCTCTGTCTCCCTAGGAGTGGACTGACTACAGACTGAGCTGGGACCCTGCAGAGCACGACGGCATCGATTTGCTCCGCATCACCGCGGAATCCGTGTGGCTCCCAGACGTGGTGCTACTCAACAAGTAGGAGACCTTCCAAAGCCCGGGGGGCGGGGCGGGGCCTCGGGGGCGGGGCCTGATCCCAGATGAGATTCCTTCTCCTCTGCAGCAATGATGGAAATTTTGACGTGGCTCTGGACATTAACGTCGTGGTGTCCTCTGATGGCTCCGTGCGCTGGCAGCCCCCGGGCATCTATCGCAGCAGCTGCAGCATCCAGGTTTCCAGGCTCCACACTGGAAGCTGAAGGAGCTCTTAGAAACCCTTCTTTTCCTTAGACATCCCAGTGACTCCCACCCTTCATCCTTATCTAATCCCCATGACCCTCGTCTCTTGTCTATCCTCCTGATTTTCCATTGAATATTCTGTACACTTTCTTTAACTTCTAATCTTAATCGGTGACTGCCTCCCCTCCATTTTCTCAATGGCTTCCCTTCATAACCCTCCAATTCCTCTGTGATTCACCTTCCTTGTGTCCTCTCCAAAGACCTCTCAAACTCCACCATCGCTGACCGGTTCTCTGGTGGTGACCCGTGACTCTCCCCTCCATCCAGGTCACCTACTTCCCCTTCGACTGGCAGAACTGCACTATGGTGTTCAGTTCCTACAGCTACGACAGCTCGGAGGTCAGCCTGCAGACAGGCCTGGGTCCTGATGGGCAAGAGCAGCCGGAGATCCACATTCATGAAGGGACTTTCATTGGTGAGTGGACATGACTCCTACATCCATAGGCTCTGTGATTTCCAGCTGCTTCTTTTTTAAAAAAAACAAAACAAATTAAAAAAAAAAAACAACAGTCTCCCTGTGTCACCCAGGCTAGAGTAGTACAATCTTGGCTCACTGCAACCTCCGCCTCCCAGGTTCAAGGGATTCTCCTGCCTCAGCCTCCCAAGTAGCTGGGACTATAGGTGCCCACCACTATACCCAGCTAATTTTTTTTTTTTTTTTTTTGTATTTTTAGTAGACACGGGGTTTTACTATGTTGGCCAGGCTGTCTTGAACTCCTGACCTCGTGATTCCCCTGCGTCACCCTCCTAAAGTGCTGGGATTATGGGCATGAGCCAACATGCCTGGCTATTTCTATTTCCAGCTTCTAAAAGGCTCATAAATATCCTGTCAGTGATGCCCAATACAGCCCTGTGGGGTCAGCAAGATGGGCATGGCTATCTACATTTTAAAAATATGGGAACTGAGGCCAGGCGAGGTGGCTCATGTCTGTAATACCAGCACTTTGGGAGGCCAATGCTGCCAGATCATTTGAGTTCTGGAGTTCAAGACGAGCTTGACCAACATGGTAAAACCCCCTCTCTACTAAAAATACAAAAAAAAAAAAAAAAAAAAAAAGCCAGGTGTGGTGGCGAGCACCTGTATTCCCAGCTACTTGGGAGGCGGAGGTAGGAGAATTGCCTGAAGCTGGGAGGCGGAGGTTGCAGTGAGCTGAGAGGGTGCCACTGCACTCCAGCCTGGGTGACAAAGTGTGAGTCCATCTCAAAAAATGTTTGTAACAAATATAAATATGGAACGTGAGACTTGTCCAAGTTTATTAGAGATGGGCTACCCCACAGTGTCCATAGCTAGTCTCATCAGGCCAGCCCTCTCTGGTCTAGGCGGTGGCAGAGCAAGCCATACCTGGCACTGACCAGGACAGCTCCCACATCTGTGTCCCTTTTCTTCTGCTCATCCCCAGAGAATGGCCAATGGGAGATTATCCACAAGCCCTCCCGGCTAATCCAGCCTCTAGGCGCTCCAAGGGGAGGGAGAGAAGGACAGTGCCAGGAAGTCATTTTCTACCTCATCATCCGCCGGAAGCCTCTCTTCTACCTGGTCAACGTCATTGCCCCATGCATCCTCATCACTCTCCTGGCTATCTTCGTCTTCTACCTGCCACCAGATGCAGGTAACAGGGGAAGGGGCTCCTGCCCTTTTGTCACTAGCTCAGCTTCTTCCTCTTCATCCTTAATCCAGGCAGAGTTTTCCTGCCAATCCAAAGCATCACAGATTGGGCTTCCGCAATCCCACCCAGGCTGTGCCTCCCCTTGGCTGCCACTTCCCTCCGCTCAGTGACACCTGAACTCTTTCCTAATAAGAGTCCCAGCCTGGGCTGAGTGTGGTGGCTCACACCTGCAATCCCAGCACTTTGAGAGGCCGAGGTGGGCGGATCACCTGAGGTCAGGCAGCCTGACCAACATGGAGAAATCCCATCTCTACTAAAAATACAAAATTAGCCGGGCATGGTGGGACGCACCTCTAGTCCCAGCTACTCAGGAGACTGAGGCAGGAGAATAGCTTGAACCTGGGAGGCAGAGGTTGCAGTGAGCTGAGATCATGCCACTGCCCTCCAGCCTGGGTGACGGAGCAAGACTCCATCTCAAAAATAAATATTAAAAAAGAGTCCTCTAATCCATAAAACCTCTACTCCTCCGAACAACAAACCTCTAGGCTTAGCTAACTCTCCCATTCCCTCTCCCCATTCCTAACATCCCCTGCCTACTTTCAGACACTCATTAGTCCTTTAAGCTTTCTCCCTGGGAAATATATAATAGCAATAGCCAACATTTCTTTAGGAGGCAGCATAATATGATAACTTTTGGCAAATTCCTTAATCTCTCTTTTTTTTCTTTTCTTTTTTTTTTTTTTTTTCTTTGAGACAGAGTTTTGCTCTGTTGCCCAGGCTGGAGTTCAGTGGCATGATTTTGGCTTTCTGCCACCTCCACCTCCCAGGTTCAAGCGAATCTCCTGCCTCAGCCTCCTGAGTAGCTGGGATTACAGGTGCCCACTACAATGCCTGGCTACATTTTGCAGTTTTCGTAGAGACAGGGTTTCACCATATTGGCCAGGCTGGTCTCAAACTCCTGACCTCAGGTGATCCGCCCACCTCGGCCTCCTAAAGTGATGGGATTACAGAAGTGAGCCACCTTGCCTGGCCAAATTCCTTAATTTCTATGTGTCTCAGTTTCCTGATCTGCAAGTGGGGCCAACCATTGTCCCTATTGCTAGGATTATTGTGAGGATTGACTGAGTTAATACAGCTATACCTGGCACACAGTAAGTTCTATGTAAGCATTGGGTTTGGGTTGTTTTTTGTTTTTCTTTTTAGTTTTGAAGACTTGCTATAAAGTAATTCATTTAACATGTTACATGTATTAATTCTAATCTTCACAACAATCCTGTGAGGTAAGTAACCAACTGTCATTCTCATTTTACAGTTTACAGTGGAGGATAAAGAGGCTGAAAGAGTTTAAGTCATTTGCCTGACATTACACAGTTAGAGAGGAACAGTGTTGCACTTCCAACCTGGGTCAGTGGCAGCCTGATTCACAGACCTGATATCCTTAACTCTGGTATTCAAAACGTGTTTTCTTCCTCTTTGCCATCAAATCCTCTCACAGTGGCTCATGCCCATAATCCCAGTACTTTGGAAGGCCAAGGCGGGTGGATCAAGAGATCAGGAGTTTGAGACCAGCCTAATCAACATGATGAAACTCTGTCTCTACTAAAAATACAAAAATTAGCTGTGTTTGGTGGCCCGTGCCTGTAGTCCCAGCTACTCAGGAGGGTGAGGCAGGAGAAATGCTTGAACCTGGGAGGCAGAGATTGCACTGAGCCGAGATCACACCACTGCACTCCAGCCTGGGCAACAGAGAGACTCTGTCTCAAAAAAAAAAAAAAAAAAAAAAAAAAAAAAAAAAAAAGGGGTGATTTTAACAGGGATAGGAAAAAATTAAAAATGTAACCCATTTGGCCCCCAAATTGGGGGGGCCA